>VWZZ01000863.1:540736-605675 GCA_013399095.1 Psophia crepitans | reverse complement strand
AAAAAAAAAAAAAGAAGCCAAGTGCATTCTTTCTGCAACACTCAGGAAAAAGAATGTTTCACAGGGGATTGGAAAGGCGAAATTTTTTCACATCCAAATGGATTGCAATTTCCCTCCATTTAGCACCTGAAGGTAATTAGCTCGAAGAGACTGTCGGCTGAGAAACACGTTCATGGAACATTAACTCTCATACATTCTCCAGTTGCAGGGAATTAATAGGAAAGATTAAAGTTTAAAGAGAGCAAAATGCCATTACCTCGCAAGCCACCTCTCTCAGCGGCAGTAACTAGCCCTCACTAACCTAAAAGCACCATTGGAGTCCCTGGCTCCTGCTTCAGGCAACGACAGATGAGACGGGCCCCCGCGCTGCCCCGAGCTGCCCGTCTGTGGGCTCCGGTGACCCGTCTGCAGGCAGCAACGGCAACAGGGCTTGTGGCTCTAGCGAAGATACGTTTGCCTGCTGCCATACGAGCGCGCGCGCGCACATCATCTTCGGACCAACACGCGTGTGCAAGTGTGTCCCCATACATACCACTCTATAGGCGTCAGATAGTGCCTTTTCAGCCAGACATGAGCTGTGGGTGCCCTGCCACCACAGTGCTGAGGACAAAGCGCCCAGCGGTTGTCCCTTGCGTGCTCCCACCAAGGCCTCAGGCTGGCACAGGGGGCAAGCGGGAGGGATCCCCCGGGGCAGTCCCGCACCGTCTCCCTCCCGCTCCGGTTCCCAGCTGGCATGCCAGCGCCTGCACAGGGATGCTGGCAGCCTGCTGGGCTCGTGCAAAGTTCAAACCGCAACGCTGCAACACAGAAAGGCCTCACAGCTGACTCGGCTGTGTGAGTGATACCAAATCTCTCCTGACGGAGGGATTATGCCTTCTTCTCAGATGGAAGACAAAAAAGAGCATTAAAGGGTGGGGGCTCTATTTTGGGGGTAGGGGGGTAAAGTTTATATAAGCTTCCGCACTTTAAAGATTTCCATGTTGCTTTAGCATTTCAGGGAGAGAGCACGAGAGAGAGAGAGAGAGAGGGAGAGAGAGAGAGAGAGAGAGAGAGCAAGAGCGAGATGAAATTGAGACATGGAAGAATTTATTGCCCAGAAAATTCCATTCTGCTATCTGATTCGAAAAGTCCAGTCCCCCCAGCTTCGGAAAATCTATTTTCCACATTTTAATACCCTGCAGAACAGTCCTCATAACTCATCCGAGTGTGTTAAGCACAGTTTTATTAGATCTGAAACAAATTTTGGTGGGGAGATACTATAGGTCATTAACCATGGAGTAATTTTATCCTTGTTTCCCTAATGATGCCATAATGGCGAGCGAATTTCTTAACTAAAGACCAAAGAACATTTTGAAGGTCAGTTTCATCTGTGAGCTCCTTCAAGCGCTTCTCGGAGAAGATTGGAAAACTCGCCGATTTTTTGAAGAGTCATTAATAATGTGAAAGCTGAAAGAGCTCTCTCCCATTTGCGTTCCTGCTTTTTACCTTTTAATTTTATATCGCTTTAGTCCCTTTCTTTTTCTCCCTCACTCTCTCTCTCTTTTTAACTCTCTTCTGGAGTGGCCCCTCGTGCCGCTGAAAAATGAAATGGGCCATTCGTGAGGGCATCCCGAGCTGAGCCGAGGCAGGGCAAGGATCCAAGAGGGGGAGAGGGCCGCCCTGGCCATGGGTACCCACCGCTGTGGCTGGGCACCTGCTGCCATAAATGTCCCTCCAGCAGCCCCGGTGCCAGCCTGGCTGAGGGGCAGCCTGGTCCTCCGCGCCGGTGTAAATCAGGAGTGTGGCTGTTGGAGCCTATGGCGCTGCATCTGTGCGAAAGAGGGGAGAGGGACCAGGCTGTGCCCCTCCCTGCCTAACAGGGTACGTCTGGTTTTAGCCTGTTTAAATGAACTCGTGCCTGGATCACAGAGGGTTGTGCTGGTAGAGTCACCGTTGTGCTGAGCATGAATGTGCATGTGTGTGCGTGTGCATGTGTGTGTGTGAGGTATGTGTGTCAATGACCGTGAGACTATTGCAGGGGTGATGTGAAGTATCGGTGTATATGTATATTTGATATATATATATACACACACAGACATACACACATACATGTGTGTGAACTGACATTTATAGATAGATGTGTAATAAATGGACAATATTGTGAAGAAGAAAATAGCAAGAAGCTGTATTAAGATTATATGTAGCCTGTGTACAAGCGTGTGCTGGGACTGCAGGTGCATGGGTGGCACATGGAGTAGCACTTAGCTTGTGAAATATCCACTTTGCATGAATTGCTGTGCTCAGGTTTAGAGGGTATGTGTGTGTTTTATGCATGTTTGGGGGGAACACAGGAGGGGCCCTTTGACTGGATGCTGATTTATAACCCTCTGTGTGTGTAGTGAATAGATAACAGGCTTATACATGTTTTGTGTGGACTCTGCATTTGTGTGTGTGGTGGTTTGTCTGACTGTACCACAGGCATCAGTGAGCAGGAGGAATCTTCTGATGTGTGTGCAGTGCACTGGAGGCTTTTGTGTGTGTGTGTGCATGTGTATGTGCAGGGGGATATGCCCTAGAGAGGGGTTTGAGCGCTCATTAGAGAGCGCCTGGCGGTGAGCAGGCCTCTGTGCTTATGTGTTTTCCTCTCCCTGGGTGTGTATGCTTCAGGCATCTGCATGTGTTGCATTTGCAGATGCCATGGGCCAGATCCTCAGCTGCTATAAAGCAGCACTGGAGTCCATGGGGTAATTTACTCTTGCTGCAGCTCCAGCCCAGCCCCAGGCTGGAGGCGGTGAGGCCAGGGGCTGTGGGCTGACATGCCATTCCAGACCATGGGAATGGATAACTTCCAACCTGGAACAAGACCTTCTCCCATCCCCTCCACCCCCTCTCCCCCAGCCCGTAGCTCACGTTCAAGGCGAGAACTATGGGGGGATGCGTGTGCATGTCTATTTGGGGAGGGAGCGCTCCGAGGGGAGGGGGGCAGTGTGGTGACACACTCTGCTCCCAGATGTGATACCAGCGATAATTTCAATTTTATGCCTTTGTTATGGCTTTAATCACTTTCTTTATGCGTTTTGTTCCAGCGATCAGGGAGAGACACCTGATAGGCAAAAAGGATATCAGGGGAACAATTTTTATTTGGAATGTGGTGAGAAGTCTAATTAGAATTTGAATTCTGCTGAGCCTTGAAATGGTCGGTACTTTATCCTGATCGCCTTAGATATTGTTTCGAGTCAATCATCTGTCATAGTGCGGCACGCTGGAGAGAAAGGCTCTCCATCCAGCCTGGTCTCTCCGTCGGGCTGGGGGCTGCTGGTGGGGAAAGGGAGGGTGATAGGAGGGAGGGCAGCGGACTTTGCTCTGCCAGAAAGGGTCCCCAGCAGCAAGCACTAAGGGAGAAACCCCTTGGCACAGAGGTTTCCCTTTCTGTGTACTCCTAGCCCTGCCATGGGGTGCTGCTTGCTGGTCCCTTCCTCAGCATTATGGGGCTGTCCCCTCAAATGGGAGAATGAGAGGAGAACTGTGGGTCAACACACATGTCCCCTGAGCTGCTGCCTGAGAGAGGAGCATCCTCCCAGAGACAGTCCACATGGCTCAGGAGGATTTTGCTACTACCCTTGCTGTACCAATTAAATGGTCTGGAGGGTCAGTTCTCACAGTTGGCCAGACAGGTGGGAAAGGATGGATGGACGGGTGGATGGGTATGGATGGGGATGTCCCTCCAGATGGATTTGTATGGGACAGAGATAGAGATGGTGAACCCAGTGAGACATGGGGATGGATGGGGCACTTAAGAAAGCTGAAAGTGGAGGTGGACATGCCTCATCAGTCTGAGGGCAATAAGCACGCTCATGATGGGGATTTTTTTCAGGCTGTCTGCAGACTCAGGCTGATCTTATTTCATTTGTGTTATCAGAACACAACGGAAAGTGGGAATGTGGGAACATGACAAAAAGGCACTCGGCAATTTTCAAAATCCTTTCAGCTTTAAACTCTGTTCTTAATAGTTTAAAAAACCCACACAAACCCAACATGTATCCTAGTGTTTCAGAGCTAAAAGCCACTCCAAAGCACACCAGGACATCACCAGTAACATCCTCCCTCCTGTCTCCAGCCCACAGTGCCTCCCCCTGGTGATACTGCAGCCTTCAGTCCTGATGGAACTGCTGCAGTACTGAGTTTGAGCTGAGCTGTGCAGTGGTGTGATCCCTGCTCCTAGGGTAAAAAAGGCACACAGGCAGGACTGCAGCATGATCTATATACCAGGAGAGAGGAACTGAGGAGAATCATGAACAATAGAATTATTCCAAGATTCCTAAACTTATTGAAATTGATGGTAAAGTCTTTATTCTGTGCTGTTCCTATGCTTTGAAATTCATTCTAAGTGCAACATAAATGTCTGTAACATGGAAGATACAGGGTTGGTTTGGCTGTTGGAGAAAAGACAGCTGAATGTTTGCTTTCTTCAGAGAGGCAGAAAATGACCTGGGACTGGGGGCTAATTAAAAGAGTTGCAGGCATCTGCAAAAATTTGCAGCTAGGAAAGCCATTTGAGTATTTCTTTCTAAAGCGTCAGCATTAGGTTTCAGAGCTGATGTACTGAGATGGGTGAGGGCAGCTCATGCCTTTCTCAGCTACAGTTCAGGCTGTCTGCAGACTCAGGCAGACATCACTGTATGTTCAGTTTCTCTCTTTAACAAGTCATCAGGGAAAACCTTGTTTTTTCTTTTTTATTTTTTTCTGCCCTTTTTCTTTTATTTTTTTTACATTGAGAAAGTTATTAGTGTCAAAGCTCAGTTCTAAGGATTCATCTAAAAATCCTGTGATAGTCATGTCATCAGCCATGAGGTCTGTAGCAAAATCAAACTTTCCTTTGCTCCAAAAATGCACCCCAGGTTGAAAACAGAGAATAGCAGACACTAAATATGTCGACATATTTGTAATTAGTGACATGGCTTGTGGTGGACTTGGCAGTGTTAGGTTTACAATTGGACTTGATTATCTTATAGCTCTTTTGCAGTCTAAATGATTCTGTGATTCTATTATGCACTGCCCTTGCAAGTATATTCAAATTTTGAGCCTAAAGCTGCAATTCTGGTAAAGCAGGAGTGTACAAGTAAAAATCCCCCACCAGCCGTATGCTCCAGGCACTATACCAACGTATTCATGTTAGGGAGAGAACTACTGAGGCCCCAAGTCTCTTCGCTCTGAGTACGCCCAGTCCCAGGCTGTACAAAGCATCACATGGCAGGGGAAGTGCCACCGTCTCGGACTGCAGTGGGAGGCTGTGCTTTGTAACGAGCCTGGTTTGATTGCTGGGCATCACTGGTGTAGCAGCCTCCCACCTTGGCTTACCCTCTGCCATGGGTCAGCAAGACACTACTGCAATGAGTCCTCATTTTGACCCAGTTTATGGCTCATATTTGTGACCGAGATGATCTGAACACAGGGTGCTGATGCCCACTTCCACTGCCCTGTTCCTGACTCCACAAATACAATACTGCTATTTGCCTCCCTCTTTGGAGATGTAGGTGTCTGTGTATATGAGTGAGAGAACAGGTGAGGTACGTTCCTTGCCTAGCTCAAGCCTAAGGGTAATCAAGAAGAAAATGTACTACTAATAATAATAATTCTTGTATTCTGATGGTCATACCTAAACCGAAAGAATCCCCCAACTCCTTGTGAACACTGGGGTCCAGATCTGGGATGGATCCTCCAAATCTGGGCTGTAGCCAAGATCCTTAGGGCCATGCAGAGCTCTGTTTACTTAGGAGAGCTCTGGAAGGAAGGCTGGATGGGGGACAGCTTGCAAGGACCGGGGTCTTTGCCACAGTGCTGGGAAGCACAGTACTAATTCTAAGCCTTGATTGTCATTGAACTCTGGCCTCTTGGAGTATCGTTTACTGTGCCAAAGGGATCTTTATGCATCATATGCCTTGTTCACTCCCTGATGTCAGCTGATGGATGTTTGGTAGTTCTTGATGGCCCTGTGGTTCGTATAGCCTGCTTTACAGCCCACATGGCAACAGGGACAGGTCAGGAACAGAAACGAATGAAGGTTGGGTGGGAAGAGCTGCTGGAAGCACTGGCAACACAAGCTGGGAAAGGACTTGGGTGTGCAGGGTAAGAACAAGATCTAATAAGCCAGTCTTACCAATTTAAATCTCAGTTGACCCTATCTGTTCTTTCATTGTGATACTCTGAATGGCCACTTCCTTTTTCTTCATGGGCACTGGGTGTAGAGGTGTTTCGATGAAGAATCCCACAGAGCTCAGCCCATACTATCACTACTGTTATCACTCTATTATTACCGTTTGCCTCCCAGCACCACTCAGAACAGAGGTCCCTGTTGTGCTGAGCACTGTACAAATGCACTGGATGAAAATAAACAAAGGCACATTGACTTGCCTGACTTCACATGCCATGGCAGTGTCAGAGCCAGGAAAAGAAACTAAACCTTCAAGTTCCTCTTGCTAAGCCAGGGATGTGCATGGTGTGCCTTAAAGCATTTTGAGCAGAACTTTTGAGTCATGGCTATACCATGCAGCTGGCTGTGAGCTTGTGCATGCAAAGGTCTGCTGGCTAATGCTACACCGCCAGCACTGGGAATGAAGAAGCCAGCAGGAACCGATTTAACTGCATCTTCTTGGGCCTCTGCTGCAATTTCAGGCCAGCTGCAGTTCGGGCATCCCTGTTAAATGCTCCCAGAGCTCCCATCCTTTCAGGTCTCCTGTGGCTCCTGGCCAAACAGATTTTGGTGTGCTTCTTGCTGTCTCAGGAAGGTTGGATAATGCTGCAAAGTCTGCCCACGCTAGCTGGAGCCAGGAGGTTGGCTTTAGTCTTTATTTCTCTGACCTTCTCACTCTTTCCTTCCCTGTTGTCATGTGTCTTTAGCCTCATTCAGGTGTTCACTTTTTTCCTCAGACCCAACCTCCACTCCAATTTTCTCATGTCCTGATTTTTTCCACAGGTATTTTCTCCCTTCACTGTTCCTGAGCACTGCAGTCCATGCGCATTCCTACCTAGCTTGCCAGCTCTGGCTGGTGTAAATTCTTGCAAAATGACCTTAGCTTTTCCAGAAAGCAAAGCTGAGGCAGAGGACTGCATTCAGCTGCCCACAAAGGCAGAGCATGAAGTCTGCCATTCCCCAGGATCAGCCTCAGCCTGACCAGCCCAGGCAAGGGGACCTGATTTCTGGGTTCAGTCAACATGAAGACTGCTTCTTGGAAGAGATTGTCAGAGAAGTAATTTCTGAGAAAGAAGCAAAACCAAGAGCATCTGGACTTTACCTTTTGTGGGTTCTTTGGGGGCTATCACATGAACCTACATGCCAGTGCACTGTCTGCTGTGGGGGAGTTGGGACCCAGAGAAAGGTTCAGGGAACCATGTGCTGCATGTACCCCTTCCCTGCCAGCAGCAGCCCTGTGTCTGTGGCTCGACCCTGTCCTCTTTTCCATCAAGCAGACATTCCTGGGGCCCCAGAGTCTTTCCCCTAACCAGCCCATTTCCCCTGGCTTGGTCCTGGGGGGACGCAGCACTCACAGGCTCTGAGGTGTCTCTATCATCGGCTGTCAGGTGAAGTCCCCCCTAAGCACTCCAGCAGGCCTTTCTTTATTTATTTTTAAAATTCCCCTGAGCCTACGAAGGTCGTTTGAACAAATTGGAGCTGACAGACATTAACTTGGAAAAAAGCCCATTGCACCATGATAAACTCCATTTAAAGAGAAGCAAAAGTGCCAGGCAAGGAAGGAACAAGCGATGAGAGATTTGTCACTGTTACCATAAGTTTAGGAGGTGAGACTGTCAGCTCTGGCCTCACCTTCCCCCATTATGCATTATCACACATTCCAGCATTGCTATTCCCGCTGAAGCAGCCTCTGTTGGTGCAAATGGTCCGAAATGGGATGTTGTGCAAGGCCCCAGGGACAGCCATTCCCAGCACCAAAGAGACCATGCAGGCAAATTAAATTGATGAGCCATAAGAGGAAAGTGAACCAAAGCCCAGAGATGAGGTGCTTCACTCCAGTTCACACAGAGAATTGCCATCTAAGCTGCAAATGGACCTCACACCACAAGTGTCCCCCTTAAGTTCTCGAGCCTGTTTTGCATGTGGCTGTGCACTCAGGTATCCATGCACCAGTGGGGAGGTGGTTTTACACCTCAGTATGTAATCCAGCTGGGGAACACAGCACCACCACAGCTCCAAACCTGCCCTCCTCTGAGGGCACAGAGCAAGATGCCTCAGCCTGGGCACTGAGGTTTATTCTTCAGGGACCTGCATCGCAGAGGTAACTGGAACAAGCCATGGCTGTTGCCAACTCTTCTGTGAGGGATCAGGGATGGTAACTTCCCTTCAGCTGGCAGCCAGAAGAGCCACCTGAGGGGCAGAGGGAGATAGAAGTCAGATGTATCAATCTTAGTCCATACGATTGCTGATGAAACCTGTGCTCTGTCCAGAGATATATCCTAATGCCTCCCATTCAATTTGCACATAGTTTCTTTATGCTTTGCTTAGTGTCCTTGAAGCAAAGGCAATTGGTTTCTCCTTTCCTCTGGGCATCATGTGGGTTCCAAGTGCCTCCAGCCCCCTGCAGAGCCACAGCAGCCGCCAAGTGTTATGGTGAGCCAGGAACAAATCTCGGGGAGGAGCAGACCTTGGACTGTCACACTCACCTGGCCAAATTCGGACCAGGGCTCCCGCTACCCCACAGCCAGATAAATGAACTTTTCCAAACGCAGATCAGCAAGCTCAGAAGTGGCAAGAAGTGACTAATGTACCTTGCAGACAGGAACTGAGCCATGCTTTTCCTCATGCCTCTTTGTCTTGGAGTCCTGCAAAAATAAACAGTGGTCTTTGTGCTTGCAGAGCATTGTGGCAGATCAGGCCAGGCCAGTGCAGTGTGCCCAGACTCAGCACTGAAGGTCTTCTGCAATCAACTGGGTTATAAATAGTGTCTGGCTAACCAAGCTGAGAAATGAGTAGTGTCTTGACATGGTCACAACTGTCACCATCTAGGCAAAACTGTCAGCTGCAGGAGACCTGTTCATTAACAGTACCCCTCAAGATCAAAAGTGGTCCCAAGTCCTGGGAGGACAGGGTGGCTGGGAAGAAAGCCCTGTCCATGTACCCAGCCGTGAAGAGCACCAGGAAGGTCTCTGCTGCTCACAACTGGCCCCATGCCCAGCACAGATCCGTATCTGGAAGAGGAAAGGCAGCAATCTTCACCAGGTCCTTGTACAGCGTGCAGCTACAGCTTAGCAAACTCTCCAATATCACCACTGGCTCTGGGTGCACTGTCCCTCTGCAGCACTGGCATAAATGGGATGGGCAATTTAGTATGCATGAGAGATTTCCAGTCTTGGCTGGATGTTCCCGATCCACAACAACCTTTGATCCAACAGTGAATGGTGCTAACCTCAACTTTCCGTGTTTGGGCTCCCTGCCCAGCTTTATGGTTAAGCGTTACAGCAATGTCTTTCCTGCTGCCCAGTTTCTCTCTTGGAAACAAAGATCGCATTTCTGCAATGCTGCAGTTAGACCAGTTTGACCTTTCCCTGTCATGTGGGTGCCCAGACAAGTCAGAGGGGACTAGGCAGAGATGGGCAGCGTCCTCGCACCACACAGACAGCCAATCTAGGGGCTTGCCTGCACTGTTCCACCTACTACCTCCTCAAGGCTTGCTCTCCAGCTGTGCCTGCACCCGTAGCAAGGTCAATTTTATGTTTTCCCTCCAACTTGTATCTGCTGATCATCCACACTGCAAACCCTACTGCTCAACCCTGAATGACCCATTCAGCCAGCCCACGGTGATCTTGGGATGTGAGACCTGGCCAACCCCACACTGACCTTCAGAGCCACCTCCCCCTGCTTTGCTGTGGCTCTAGAAATCACTTGAGCCTGAAAGCCGTGGGCACAGGAAGTCCAGCAGGGCAATCCTGCCCCAAAACACCGTGTCCCTCATCTCTTACCCCTACTGCAGACCCTTTCTTCTGAGCTGTCCTGTTGGAGTTATGCACCTCAGTCCTGCATAAAATGAGACACCTAATTTTCTGTGTGAGTCCATGCCTTGCCTCTCAGATAAGATGATAGGTTTATTTTCAACTTTTTGGGGTCAATGGCTGTCTCTCACTTGGTACATGAGATGTTGAGTCCTGTTCTTGCTTAGGACCGGTGTTTCTGATCTGTAGGTAAAAGCAGCAGTAAATGGTGGCTCTATTACTGCTCCTAAACCTTAGCTACCCCATGGTCACAGCAGCAAGCAGAACTAGTCAAAGCATTGAACAAATGTTGTAGAAGTGTTTAAATTTCAATATCATTTCTATATAGTAGAATTGCAATGGAATTTGCTGTAGAACATGTGCAGGAATTAGAAGGTCTTTTTCTAACAGAATCCTTCCGTTTTACAAAGCATTTTTGTTTTGTTGGCATGATTTTGAAAGTATTTTTCTCCCCCTTTAAGAAGTCAGTCAACATTGGTTACAGATACGAGTTTTAAAACTGGGGTGAAATATGATGGGAAAAAAACAGTATGTTTCCATTGATGGCAGTTCTTCATGCAGATTTGACCTTTGGGGGAAAGAGGAAGGCTGTTTTGTAACCAAGAAATTCTCTTGCCAAAAATGTTGCCCTGGTAACTGAGGCTGTAGAAAGGAGCCTGGATCCATATGCTACCCATTAAAGGGAATCTGACACTGGAGAGCAAGAGGTGGACCCTGGAGGGCTGGGTGGTGGGAGCTGAGAGGGGCTGGGGATGTTGGAGATGCCTGTGTGGGGACAGGGAAGGAAAGGTGGGAGCTGAAGAGGCCAAGGGCAGTGAGTGGAGGGCGAGACCCACAGTGGCACAGGGTGTTTGAAAGACTGATGGGGCAAAGAGAACATGGAAGGCAGCAAGACTGGCTGATGGGGCTTGGCAGTGTCAGTAATGTGTGAAGGGTTTCATGCAATGCCTTCTCCAAGATGCAATGGTGTTTTGAGATTTCCCCCTACCCCACAAGTCCCTTCTGCCCCCTGCTGCAGTAAAGATCATTTTCTCAGCATCCCCTTTCGTTACCCCCTAACCACACTCATCCCAGACCAGCCCTCAGTCCCACCTTCCTGGCCCCATCAGCCCCCACCTCGCTGGTAATGAGTGGGGCCGTGTGGTCTGCCTTTGCTGTATCCCGCACTTCCCTCTGGATCCCAGCAACAAGTTTAATTGGAAAAAACCAAGGCTGACTTGGAGGCAAGGCAAGGAGGCAGGGAGAGCCTGTACCAGCTGACACCATGATCGATTACCTGGAACTCCACCTGACACTGAAATTAGGGTTTTTTAATGATAGGCCGACTCTCCCTGGATGTGAAATTCAAATGATCTCCAAAGCTTCCCTGCGACCATCACTCGCTGCACGCAGTGGTACACGCCACATGCAGGTACTTTGTCTCTGTCACTGCTGAAAGGACATTGTTATTACCAACAACTCTTTGTATTAACCAGTCTCCTACCTAATAGACAACACTTTACGTTCTGCACCGTTACCCAGTCAGGGCTGCTGTGTGCCTGAGAGACACATGCTTCCCCCTGGCTCCCCTGGGGCAATGGAAAGCCAGTGCTTAAAAAGAGACACCAAAATGGAGGATGCACGCACACCTTGCTCTCCTCGCTGCCTCCCTGTTTTCGTGTTGGGGGGTGATTTCCCTTGGTGCTGCCTGTCTCAGCTGCAGGCCCACAGCACAAACTGATGGGGCACAGGGTGCCTGTGCTGAGATGTGCAGAGGTGCTTGGCAAGCAAGAAGTTGCCGAAGTTCCCTTTCGATGAGGGAGGGGAGTTTTTCCTCCCAATGACACTTTTCCCAGCCCAGAGCAAAACTGGGAGCGACAATACTCCAGGGAGTTTTCCCCGTCTTTATCCTGCTTGGTGAGCAATCAAAACCATGCCTGCTGGGCTGGTACCCTCCCATGCCCCACAGTCATGGTGGAAGAAAGACCATCCCCTCCCAGGGTCCGTACCGTTGCTGAGCCCTGGTCCGCATCAAAGCATTTGCATCTGTGTGAAAGGGATTGTCGCTGCTGGTGAAGGTTGTGTCCCAAAATATTGTCCCCATTGTTTTTCCACCATTTCTTGACCACTTTTGCCTGACCCTCTGTCCTGGCTCTGGCCAGGCCGGGGTTAATGCTCAGGCCCGGGCCAGGTGAGCCGGGCCGGGCCGGCCGCTATTCCACACCACGTGACGTCACGCCCCTATAAAGGGACTGGCCGGGAGGGGCCCGGGGCTGCTCCGGGACGGTCTCGCTGCGGGCTGCGCCTCTGGTCCGTCTGGTCTGTCGGGTCGTCGGTCGGTAAAGTACTGCGTTTGTTACCGCGGTTGTTTACATCCCGGGATAATTATTGCAGCCCTATTGTCATTTCCCCTCTCCCTTTGTCGGCCCATTAAACGGCCGTTATCTCAACTCCAAGCCATTTGCCCTTTTGTTGCCTCATTCTGCCCCGTGTTTTGCTGCCGGGGCGGTGAGCGAGCGGCTGCGTGGGGCTCGGCTGGGGCTGGGGCCGGGGCCGAACCACGACGCCCTCGGGAAGGCAGAGGAAAAGTGACTGGTGTGACTGGGAGAGGAGACCAGGGGCTATTCTGTGTCTGTTGTCTGGGCATATAGACTCTCTTTTCTCATGGGAGATGCCAAGCAGAAAGATCAGTTTTTTCTTCCTGCTGGGCAAGAAGGGAAAGGAAGAGATGAAAAAAAGAGAGAGAAAAAAATAATATTGAAATGTAAATATAGCTGAGACAGCAGTAGCCTATAAACCACCATGCATTAAGGGGGATTTCTGACATCTCATTGTTATACAGAATGAAGATTTGGAAAACTGCATGGAGGGAGGATTTCCAAGCACAGATAGTAATTTCACCCCCATTGTAGAATCCTCTAACAGCACTGGGGAAGGTATCATCACCAAAAGGAGATTTGCCATATCATACAGTGCCAACAGGAGGGAACATGGGTTCTGGGTGGTAGGGATGCTGGAGGAAAAAAGGAGAGGCCCTACCTCCAAATACATTCACTGCACATTCAGATTTCCGCCCATGAGAGGCATTGTGGGGAGGTTAGATGGGGACAACGACTGGTTCCACTCCAGCACGAATCGCTTTGGCCTGTGTTGAATGAGAAAAAACTGGGCACACATGGGTCTGTACAGGACTGCAGGAAGCTGTAATTCAGACCTTCTGGTTTGCCTCACCAGGTGAAATCCTGGGCGATGACACTGACATTTTTCTCAGGCTGACCACTGCAGCACCCATTTTTTTCTTCAATTAGGTACTTACTTTGGCATATTTAGCAATATAACCTATGCAGCCTCTGTTTCTTCCTCATTGCTTCTTGTATTTGATAACATGTGGACATCCTTGATGAGGAAATGTTACCTGAGTTTTTGTGGAACAATTGCATATTCCCTCTATGCCTCAGTTCTCCCTCTCCATTTTACCCACGTTGTTGAAGGTTGCCTGTCCTTAAGTGAATGCTCAGCACCAAGCACCCCATGTCTGCAACCTCAGCCACCCTTTCTGGCCATCCCTCAGGTTATGTATTGAAGCAACTTAGGTGCCTTCGATCTGGGAGGGGGTCAGTGGCAGAGCTGGTATTTGCTATTCAAGGTCACGTGGTGGTACAAGAGGCATTGGGAGGGCAGTGCTGTGCTTTGCTGGTGCATGGGATGCCTTTGCCTTGTATCCAACCAGTTCAGTATAGCTACTGGTCCCCTCAGTAGCCCATGCCAGTTGTCCTCTGAGCGAGGTCCCCGTGGGAGCTGAGCAGAAAGGGGACGCATGCGGACAATATTCCCTGCTTTCCTCCATCGCCCGGTGAGCAGCCCCTAATCTGAGGGGCGTGCCAGTATTAATGCCTTTAATAACGACGGATCAGATTGTATGAAGAGTTTTAATTGATGTCTATATCCCTGGTAACATAAAAACAGCCATGCAAACGTCTTACCACTATTATTTTATCAAAGGTTTTGACGTGGCTGCTGCATAGGAGATGTCAGGGAAAAAATTCATGTCTGCAAGGCACAAACAGGCGAAGTAATGGGATATAAATCAAAAACAGTGAAAGGGGAAAGTGGTTAGTCACAAGATCATAGAGTTTTCACTACAAGGGAGAGCAGTGAATTCTCAATACAAGCAGCAGAATTCATTCATTCCCTGGTGCCATCAGCCCTTTCTTCCCTCACAGTCCCCAGCACACACATCCCCCTCTGCGCCCAGGACACAGAGTCCTGGGCAAGGGCTGACCATCTTGGAGGTGCCTGTCTGGTCAGGTCATTGCAAGCTGTGCCTCTTCCTTCTCCCCTCCTACTTGTACAGGAGCCATGGAAACAGCCCAAAAGCAGGGTTACAAATAGTATCCCCTTCCCTTTGACTGGTCGAGTGTATAACTAATCCTTTAGCAGGTCTGCTTAGCTTGCATCACTTGATGGTCTACAAACACACTCTGCAGTATAGTTTCCACTATAGAGAGGACAAACCAAAGTGTGGGAGACAAAAGGGGCTGATAGGTTTACTCCAGACTGGTGGCAAAGAGGAGGAAGGAAAACATAAGTTCTGTTCATGTTGTTTGCCCTGGAGTAACTTTGGGACACTGTCATGCAACACCAGCAGATCACTTGCAGACCCACCACTTGTCAGTGACTAGCTCTGATCTTCAGGGCACATGGATGTCTGGGAGACTGTTGATGGCTCATGACACTGTTTGACCATGTTCTCTCCTTTCCATAGCCAGAGCCCCACAGAACTCAGTCCGTGGGCCAAGGCAACTGAGAACCACCTGTGAGACCCTTAGAAGTCAATCCTGCACTGATGCCTTGCAGAGACTTTATTTCTGCTAGCCACAGTGTCCCGTGGGATGTTGTTCTGTGGTGGGAAGATGTTAAAACTGGCCAACATCTGGGAAGGCATGAGTACAGTGTAAGAAGTGCTGGACAGGGTGCTGGGCCGTCTTGTCTAGATCGTACTTTTGCCAAGCAAGGTTGGACCAGATCATCCTTGAGGTTACTTCCAGCCTGGTATTCTATGATTTTATGAAGTGACTGCCTTTTCCAGGGCACTGCTGAGAGGAAGCTTGCAGCATGGCTTCCTTGTCCAGTTGTTTGGGTTGCAGACATAAAAACCTGGTGAATGGGGTAAGGTGGAAGGAGGAGAGGAAGGGAGGAGGGGATGAAAAGGAGGAAAAACTGGTGGATAAAAAGAAATTTGAAAAAAAGTAAGTGAAATATTCAAACTGGAAAGTGATATTATAGAAAACTGCAGGGAGCACGCTTGAGTGCATTCAAATTTATTCAAACTCTGCGTCTGACATTGATGAATGCAACAGCTTTTTCCACAATATGTAGAGCGCACAGGGCATTTAGGATTGCAGCATCCCTTTCACTGCAGCTGTCTGGGGGTCTGTTCTGAGTGCTGTGGAGACCCCTACTCTGGGCCCTGGCATGCCCCTAAAGAAGAGGCCAGGAAGCCATTTGGGAAGGAAGAGAAAAACAAACAAAAGAAGGATTTCAGCAAAAGATCAAGGAGGAGAGATTTCAAGGCTAATCCAGCCTTACTGTGCATGAGGTCTGTATCTTTGTGGCCCACCCAGTTTCTCCTCTAGCAGTGGTGGAAAGTCCTTCCCAACATGCATGCATCCATTGGAGGTAGATTGTATCAGGATGCACAGACAAGTTGTTGCCTTTCTATAGGTCCTATAAAAAGTTACCTTCCTTTCTGCCAACAAGCCTCAGTACAAGCCTCCTTGCAAGCAGGGACTTGAAGTTCTTGTTCTGTCTGGCTCCAGAGGCAAAAGCATCTTGAAGCTCTGGCCCAGCAGAAGACCATGAACCAGCCATCTTCCTGCAGGGAGCACTCTTACACCCTCTTTTCATGCTGCAGCGACAGGCTAGCACCCCAAACTAGGACTTTGGGCACTTTCGTCCAATTTCTTCTCCCCTTGCCTGGGAAGCGTAGCAGCTTTTAGAAATAACGGGATACAGAAGAGCTTGAGTCAAGTAGATTTCATGCTGGCAGGGTTTCTTGGGGGAGGATGGAAGGAGCTGTCTTTCCAGTGGATGCTTATGGAAAGAGGTGCAAACCCACCAGCATGCCAAGTAGACGTTGAACTCCAACGTCCTTTTCCATTGCTGTACCTGGACAATGTGCATCCATGCAAACTGACGGCAAAGCAAGAGGTTCCGTGTGTATGCCTTGTGGCGCTGAAGCTGGCAGGAACCTGGGAGGCAGCCTGGTGGTTCTAACACTCTCAGCTGCTTGCAGCCACCCATGGAGAGGAGAGGATTCCTTCCTCCCTAGTCTCTCTGCCCATGAACTTTCGAGACAATCTCTGATAATTTTGTTTTTGTCTAAGGCTTTTATACCTCTATATTGGAAAGGGTCTGATGTGTAGGACACAGGAGACCCGAACTTAGCTCCCAGATCCACAGCAAACTCCCCATGTGGTTTGGCTCAGGTCACATCAGCATTGCAGGCTAAATTTCCCACCTGTGATGTAAGAACTAGTGTAGCAGCCTGGTGTGTTTTTAAACAAGAGGTGTTTTTACAGTGCCATCACTCCAGGGTCTCACATTTTCAGAGTGTATTTCTGCTACTGTACAATATGTAGCACTTATAATTTCTGATTTAGACCAGTTTGCCTTTCCTTCTCAAATCTCATTGCACCTATGCTACCATGGGTCCATCTTTTGCTCATATGGAGATCCCTGTGTTTGGCACATGAAGAAATTTGGCCGCTGATCCTCCATGAACTCAGTGGGAAACTACAAAAACAGGAGGTTTCCTACTGTTTTTCTCTCCAGGGCTCTACACAACTCCTGTCTGAAGGGGCAGCACACAAATCTGACTCGGCTCCAGCAGTTTGCCTGCCAAGTTGGCCATGGGGGAAAGGAGTGAGTGGGTCACTTAGCAGAGCAACCCCAAATGCCAGGGCCCATCATAGCATGTGCTGAGATGCCAGTGTCCCACAGAACCATGGCTGGACCTACCTAGAGACAGTGGGAGCAAAACCAGAACCCCATGAAAAGTTAGCATATGGGATTCTCACTTGGGCCCTGTTGTGAGATGGGCTGGATAGGAAGGATGGTGGTGGAGCTCTGCTTCAGGGGCATGGGCATGATGGATTTCAAATGAGGACCCTCATTCACAAAGGAATCTGAATTTGAACGTATTTCACCCAAGTTCTGGTTTTCTTTGACTTCTTTGGTCCTTCTAGCAAGGATTGTTTCTAAGTCTTTAGGAAGACCTGTGGTGTATCTTCAGGGTGGTCTCAGAAAGCCACTTAAGCCAAGGCTGAACAGTCAAAACGAGATTCAGATTGACTGACAAGTAAGAAGCAATGAAGTCCGCTGTATCCCAGCAGTGGGAGATCATCCTAACATCTCTTGGGTGGGCCTTGCGAAATGCACAAGCTGCCTTGCCCTGTCTCCTAGAAAGAGCAGCATCAAAGAGGCCACCTCTTCCCCACTGCACCACTGGCTGTCCACAGATGGGCTGGGAAGATGCTGCTAGCCCAGCACCGTCTTCAGGACTGGAAGGCATCCTGCTCATGAGGTCCAATAAATAGTTTGGGGAGGGGATGTCTGCCTTTGCCTGACAGGGGAACCGAGAGCTTCTCCCTCTTGCTCTCTCTCTTTTTCTCTTTAGATCGTCGTCATGGTGTAAACAAACAAGCTAAACTCTATGAGATTTACAGTGCCCAGCTTCGGTGGCTTCCAGTGCAGCGCAGTGAGATATTTCTGTACAGGCAGGCTAAGCACTTTCCATTTTATACCTCAGCGGCTTTATAGCATCTTAAGGATTTCTGTGCATGCCTGGCTTCACTCAGAGGGAAAAAAATCAAGCTTGTAAATAAATACTAAATATATATGAACAAAAAAGACAGAAGGGAAGAGAGAGAGACACGCGCGCACGCACACACACACACACGCACACACACTTTCCTGCACTGGCAGAGGGAAACGGAGAGGGGATGCAGAGATAGAGTGGGCTGAATGGGAGATGGAGAGACAAGAGATAAAAAAGGAAGAGCCAGCTGAGCAGCAAACTGAAGTCAGGCTCTCCTCCACCACAGCCAGATGGAAAGAAAATAAGCCAGAGCAAGCAGCTCTCTGGCAGTTTGGGGAATATTAATTTCCCTTTGGGTCAGGTTAATGGCTGTGCCTGAGATTAAGATGAAAGGGCAGAGGAAGGCGCTCTGCTCTGCTACTGGTCTCTCAGCCCAAACTTATGCACCCTCTCTGAGCTGTTACCCATGTACTCTGCCCCCTCCTTTTTCTGCCATCTGACAAATATTCCCCGCAGCCAGGTCTGCGCCTGACCCCAAACCAGCAGTGAGTTCCTGGGAGCAGGAGCTGCCTCTGGCTCTGCAGGAACCCAGTGTTGGTGGCTCCTGGATTGAGCCACCCTTCTGTGCCCAGTCCAGCAGGAACCAAGTGGCAGCTTGCATTCCTCCTGTTTTTGTGCATAACAGGGCTTTCTCTCCCAGCCCCATCACTTCCCTCATCAGTGACAGCAGGACAGAAACACAGCCTGGGCCTGAAACAGGACCCCACTGGCTCTTTGCTGTCTCTGGTCTCAGCAGTCTCTTCTTGCTGGTGCAGGTGGATGTTTGCTGCCCTGCGAGCTCGTCGAAATGAGCTGCAAGGAAAGCCTTTTGTCCTTTGTGTTTTGTTTTGATGTTAGCAAAATGTTTAATACCCAATCAGGATCTTTCACCTGCACTGTGGAAAACAAGCCTGAGGGCCAGCTGCATATGGCAGCACGCAGCAGGACAGGTTTCCTGTAGGATTCTTCCTCGGTCCCAGCACTTACCACCATCTCCACAGCCCCGATACATGAAGTTAAATCTCCTCTGTGCTTTCCACAGATCAGTGCCAGATCAGCCTGGAACAGGCTGCCCAGAGACGTTGTGGAGTCTCCTTCTCTGGAGATACTCAAGACCCATCTGGATGCAATCCTGTGCAAGGTGCTCTAGGTAATCCTGCTCTAACAGTTGGGTAGGCCTAGATGATCTCCAGAGGTCCCTTCCAACCCCTACGCATCTGTGAATCTTGCTGCACCGTGTTGTCCCAATGCTCAGGATGGGTCAAGAATAAGCGACTTGACAGTGGCAATGCAAGAAATCAGTGCCAGAGGTGGGAGCCAAAGTTTGATTTCTGTAGACCTGCTAATCTGTCATCCAGGGGTACCATGCCACGTGGCGTGTGAAACGCAAGCTGACAGCTAGTGAGTTTAATAAAGCTGTTGCAGTTCTGTGTGGCAAATGGCAGCCTGCATCCAATTCTGACCACTGTCACCCTCACGGGGGAAGTCCTGGAAATAAGGACCAGGGCAAGTAATTTTTCATACAAACAAGTCCAACCTGGAGATTGTATATCTTTGCCATGGCTTTCCCTTCACCCCTGTCCTGTGTGGTTTCCCTTCCTTTACTCCTGGTACACTGACCTTGCCTGATGGGGCTGGACTAGCTTAATTACAGCAGCAGGTCCGTGCGCCCTAACTTTTAACTGGACAGCTGCTAATGCAAGCATCCAGTAAAGACTAAGGACATATGTTTGGGTTGCAAAAATCTCTGCCCACCATATGCAGTGGAGTGTACTGATGCAGAGCTGTCAGCCTGCACTTCCTCAGGGAAAAGGCTGCACACCAGGCAGCAAATGTGGGCAATCCCCTGCAGCTCCTCAGCTTCCCCTCGAATGAGCTGCACTATGAAATGTTGCTTGTCCTGCTACCTGAAGTAGCTGGGCCCAATTTTGGCATTTGCATGGAGTCAAAATTCTCGTGCAAGGCTCTGCTGGGGAACCAACTACAGGCTTGAGCATGGCTGGCTCCATCTCTGGGTGTGAGCCAACCCTGCTCCACTCCCGACGCTGGCTCCTTGCTGCTGGCCTGCTGCCTGGAGCAGAGGGGGTCCTGGGCTGGGAGAAGGGACTGTCTCCCCTTGGGTCGCTGACAATTTCTCACCATTCTCTCCACGCCCGGGACTCGCTTCCCCTTCTCAGATATTAAGTATTCAAACCTCATTTACATCCTTATTTTTCAATTTGCTGCCACAGTAGTTTAATTTATTCTATATAATTTCTTTTTCTGAGGGGACATTAATCATTGCCCTGTGCTTTTTGGCGCCTGTGGGATATGTGTGTGGTTTTTTTAAAATCAATAAAATAAAGCAACCTTCCTTCCCTCTACCCACCCCCCACACTCCTTCCCACCCCCAACGTGCCCCTTTGCCGGAGGAGAGAAATATCATTTCTCTCACCATTTTTTTACCCCCATTGTTTCCTTCATTTTCATCCCAAACAGATTAACTTGTCTTTTTTATTTCTGATTAAATGCAGTGTGAATAGGGTGGCTGGGAGGGGAGAGCTCCTGTCTGCGGCTGCCCACTCTGTCACTCAAAGGGCGGGTTTAGGATGACGTCCCTGCTGAACTGCTGAAGCCCAGAGCCACTGGAAGGGGAAACTTGGTGTTTCCAAAGTCAGGCCTTGGAAAGAACGAGTGCACTCATGGTGCAGAGGTGGCTAGTGGGCTGGGGAGGCAGCTGGCACAACGAACTGCAAAAACGCAGCCATGAAGACAGGGTGATGCCTACTATGGGACTCAGAAGAAAAAACGGAGAAAATCCTGAGGACGAACGAAGAAAGAGAGAGTTTGCAGGAGAGAGAGAGAAAGAAAGGCAAAAAGCAATAAAAAAGAAAGAGAAAATAATTTGGGAAAAAGAGGAGAACCAGAGTGGCCAGAGCTTAATGGCTTTTCCATTTGACTCTAGCTGATTCAAATACAAGAACTAGTAGTTCCTGCTCCAGGTTTCGCCCGATACGTAGCTACCAGCGTGCAGGCTGCTCCTCCGCGGGGTGCACAATCAAGTGGTGCTGGAGCATTGGGGAGGGTGCGGGCTGGGGTCCTCCAGCTGCCCTGCTGCACGGGCACTGCATCCCAGGTTCCCCTGCCACAGGCACCAGGGGTTTTTGGCCATTATAGCTGCTTTCTTTTGTTGTTATGTAATCTCTGATAATGAAAGTCCAGTTCTGAGAGGATGCTTAATGTGGTATTAGTCAGTTGAAATATAAGTGTAAATTACATGCCTGCAGCTAGAAAAAAAATGGTTACAGTGTAAAACATCCCTCTTTAGTAGCTTACTATAATCAAGAGAGCTGATCAAAAAAAGAATTTTGATGGACCAGTTTTCGACTGGAAAATGCAGAATCCTCCAAATCGAACCATTTCCTGGAGATGTTAAATGTTGACTGGAATTTTTGGCAGACATTTGAACTGACCCAAAATGCAATGGATTATTTGTTTTTGCCTTTCTCATTATATTTATAAGCCATTTTGTGTTTTCAATGCTATTGAAACATAAACTTTAACATGATTTTCATGCTTCTGCATTGAATTTGTTTCAGAATTAACATTCTGTTCTATCCCATCCTGTCCACTCCATTTTTCATTTCACTTGATGATGAAAATAAATGTAGAAATTACAGAATTTCCTGTAGTCTGGATTTTCTATTTTCTAGCTATTTCTAGAGATCAGAAATGCTGGTATGCAATGGAACATTTTCCCCAATATTATGATGAGACTGAAGATGTTACTTGAAAAATATCTTTGTCAAAAAGTTTTTGGTTATTGTAGAAGAGCCAAAGTTCTCAGCCATCTTCAATAAAATAAGGTTGGACACTGGGGGTTTTGTCTAGATTGATGTCCAGAGCCATCCACGCAGTGAAGGGAACTGCAGTGCAAGCGTATTGCCCCAGTCACATCATTTGGCCAACTACAGCCAGTGATGCTGCTGGAAGGAGAGAAGAGACTGCGCCCCTCATCCTCCACCAGAATAGGCTTTGCTGGCTAAAATGCGTACATTTCTGGGAGTTATATCTGCATTATTGGTTTGTTGCTAGTGTTGTGCTGCTGATGTCTATCTTTAAGGTATTTTAAAGGTTCTTATGGGAGTCCACGGGAAGGTTTTGCACATGTAGCAGAGAAAAAAATGCCAAATGAGCTCCCATCACCCAGCCGTGAGCAACCCTGCACTAAGGAGAATCACAGCAAGTCCAGAACTACCGTTTGTTTCACTGAGGTCTGGATTCAGATTGTGAGTCCAGGACTCTGGCGTATGGTATCGGAGATGGGTACCTTCCAACTAAGGTGTGCACCAGTCACCTTGAAACCCTCTAGCCCCATGGGTGGCACAAGCAGATCATGTGAGCCAGTTTCTGCTGTGTGTGCAATGGCTCCAGTCCAGACTGCGGTTCCCTCCTGGAGGTGATGCTAGAAGAGGAGCGTGTAAATGACAGCAAGCTTGGCCCCAGCTCTCCTGTGTCCTGTGCACCCTGGGAGTGTGAGTGCTTCCAGTCATGGACCATGAAATTGCAAACATTCTCGCAGTCCTGTTCCTGCAGTTGGGCTTGGGCTTGGCTCTCTGTCACCCAGCCCTGAAGCAGACCTCTTGCAGGACACCTACCCCGAGCTTTGCAGCGTGCCTCACCCAGGGTGCACAGAGTGCCTGGCCACTTGTTCCTCGGAGGAAGGAACTCTCAGAGTTCAGCACTTGCATCTGTGTTGCAAGCATTTTCTGTGCCTTTGTAACTGTGCTTATGTTTCTCACTGATGCCTCAGGGAACACTCTGTGGAGCTGAAATAATGTAAGATCTGTTCTGCTCAGGGTGTTTCACTCCCTGGCTGGTAGGAATACTACAAGAAGACCAGATCTTGCAGTATTTCAGCCCCATAAGTGGCTCCTTGAGGCAAAAAAAGACCCATGAAGAAGAAACACAAACACAAATACCAAGATATTTGGTTTCCCAGTGTGATCTTTCCTCCTCTTCTGCCGCTCATGTACTCACTGGTACCCATGCAAAAATAAAACCAAATGAAACATTCCACTCACAAGCCAGCTGTATGTGAAGTGGATACTGCAGAATATGGCTTACGGTTTCAAAAAATACTTCCACATACACATACAGTAGAGGAATAGATGGGACAAAATAAATACCTGCATTTTAAACAAAATTTTTCCATGATTCTGTCATAAGATATATGCAGACTGGGTCCTGAATACACGCTCTCATAGACAAAAATGCAACTCCATGTGTGTTCATACACAGAACTGCCATGGGGCATCTCCATGTGTGAGTCCTGAACTGCAGCCATGAACACGACAAAATCAGACTGTTGTAATCCCAACAGCCAGGGGATTCGGACAGGTACATGTTGGAGCGTGCCTTACAGAATGTGCAGGGGGCATAATGAAATGGGTGAGAATCATGATATACAGGACACACGTTGTTTCAGAAATTGTATGTCCAAGTGTGTGCTGCTGAGCGGAGGAGGGAGCAGCCAGCAGGGGTGCTGGAGGCCAAGATTTGCCAAGCTAGTTAATGCTGAGTTCAGAATTAGCAACTTTTATCAGGAAAAAAAAAAAAAAAACAACCAACACATCGTTGCCTCCTGTTCTGCTCTGGAGCTAGCTGCCTGTGAGAGCTCAGCTGCATTTGGTACAGTAAAAGCAATCAGCACTGCGGATGGGGGTGGGGGGGCTGTCAGTAGGCCAGTTGTTGGGTACCAGGTAAACCCAAAGCATATTGTTTTCGGTATCCTGGGTTTTTCTTCTGCAACTTGCTTCCATGTGCCAGGCTGGACAGCATGAAGCACAACAGGGGATTTGGGGTAGGAAAGGGATAGCAGCCCTGTGGAGAGTCAGGGGAACCTGTGTCTGGGAAGTGGTTCTTCCACGAACATCTCTGACAAACAAGTGCTTGATCGGGGTGGGGAGGGACTGGACCTTCAATGAAAAGACAGAAAATGGAGAAAAAGTACTGGAAAAATGGACAGCTCTCTTTGGAAAACCTACATTTCTCAGCCAAAACTTCTATTCTGAGGGATGTTTGGATTTTTGTCTGCCTGTTTGGCATACAGAAGGACTGTGATGAATTGTGCATAAGGTATAATTTTCCAACAACGTCCATCCCTGGCTGTGCTTCACTTTCATTTGTTCTTAGTCATTTGTTCTGCTCCTCTTTGAAACATTTTAATTGCCTAACCAGTTTGCAGAGTCAGCAGCATGTGACGTAGCAGTCTCTTTCTAACGTAGGCAGCCCGTCCTGCCCAAACATGTAACCACGAGCGACTGAGGTGAGCAGCGGGTATCTCAACTAAGGCAAGGTGGCAATAAGCAGACCGAAGAGTGGTCAGAGAAGTCAGCAGTGCCCATTCAGTCATCAGACAAGTTATGGATCTGGCACAGCTGGAGTGTGGAACTGATTCGTGTGATGGTGTTGGGGCATCGAGCAGTGGGGCATGGCTGTCCTTGGCTGTGGGGAGTAGCATACACTGGGAGGGGAATCAGGCCTCATCTGTAAGAGGGCTAACATGCCCAGGCATCTTGGTGCCTCCTTACAGCTGGGATAGGCAATGTGGATGCATAGCTGCCCTTTTGGAAGGAGAAAGAGGGGGTCTGATGGAGAAGCCCCATGCCAGTCTGTGATGAGGGTCTCAGCCTCACAGGATGGCAGCAGCGGTGGGACATTTCACACAGGGCTGGGTGATGCAGGCAGCAATGTTTGCAGTTGCTGTCCAGAGCCAGCCCTGGAAATTTCCTGGAATTCCAGGTCCAGAGCCAGCCGCTGCTCTGGGGAAGGAGGATACTGCGTCTCAGTCCATAAAGTCCCCAGAATGGGAGGAAGGGGCGAGAGACACACAAAGTCAGTAGTAAAAAGAAATGAAAGTCGGCAGCTTGCCACAGCGGAGTGCAGACTCTGCAGAGCTGCCTCTTTTATTGGCGCCCAGACTGGAGGGAGGTTTATGCTCTCAAACAAGCCAAATTGGAAATGGAGCACCGGCCGGAGCCCTGCAAGCAGGCTGCTGCCTGGAGAGCCCCCAGAACCGGGAAGGGTGTGCAGCCACCCTGATGTCTGCTGCTTTCCCTCACCTTTCTCTTCTCCATCCTTCTTCCTTTCCACATGTCCTTCAGTGGCCCCCTTCACCTCCCAATGCCTTCCTCTCCTCATGGCTGGGTTTGTCCCCTGGTGCTGGCTTCCCCAACAGCTTCTGCCATCAGCTAACACTGAGAACCTCTTCTGGTGAAGGGAATAGCCCAGTTTGCTCAAGGGCAGCCAGGCTGGGTGGTCCAAGCATGAGTGAGGGTGGGAGAAGATACTTATGGCCCTCTCTTTCTACTGCTTTTCTGCTGAGCATAGGGGAGTAATTTGCACTAGAGTGACAATGTGCTGTGGGTCTCTCCTCAGGTTTGTGTCATCTTACTGTTAGGAGGAGAGGAAGGGTGAAGTGTGGAATACGTGGATGAAACACAGTGACGTGAAGGTGATGATATAGAGAGGAGACCCATCACACAAGGACCTGGCACACGATCTGGCATGGCAGGTGCTGGTTAATAGCTGAGTGCCAGGTATGTCATGAAAATAATTTGCTCATTAATACAAAGTTCAAAGTCACAAGGGCAGGGAATGTTCATTCCTCAGCAAGTTCCCCAAGCTCATGCTGAGCAGGACATGGAGACCACCTTGATGCTTCAGGATACAGTTCAGACATGCTGAGTCTGTGCTGTGACACCCAGGTATGTCAGTAAAAGAGCACTAGAGGCTGAAGGTGAGAGATCAGTCACTAGCTACTCTGGGGACCTGAGCTCTCTTCTGCTCTCCAGCTGATTTTTTTCCATGTCATTTCATTTATCCAATACCTCAGTTTGCTGCCTGTAAAAAGCCCAAAGGGATTATGACATCTGTTGTCACATTAAAACGCGGTCTTGACTATGAGGAGGTCAGGTACCATGGTGGGAGCTGTTACAGTCTGAAACACTGGTCTCGTCCCACGTGGTGCTTTGCAGCACTACTTCTTCTGATGGGAAAAGGTGCTGCTAGAGTCAGCTCCATGCTCACGGAGTGTCTTACAGCCAGCATGCAGGAAAATAATTTGCTCTCTTTCTTTCCTCCAGTTTTGGCTGTTGAAGCAAAAACACATAATAAAGTAAAGAGGGTTTTAATGACAATCTGCCGGCATGTTTAATATTCCAGCTTGAGGAATGATCCAGTTATGTACTGGAGCCAAGGGAAAGGATCTCATTACTTCCAGTGGACACTGAATCAGTGTCTTTGGAAAGAGAAGAAAACCTCACAGAGGACGGACCTGGCTGCTCACCACTGACCTGCAAAAAAGCTGTCTCTCGAACAGCCAAATACTGAGCTTTAGATTCATGCAGGTCCATGATGAAGGGAGCACCTGGGAGCTCTGTGCAGCTCTAAATGAGTATTTTTTTTTCCCCCTGCAATGCTCAGTAAGTTCTTATTCTGCTCAAGGAAAGATACAGGAAGTTTTTCATACAGAACTTTGACATTCCCCTTGGTACAAATTCAGATCTGAGAGTGAGATTCAGAGGTGTGCTTTTGCTGCAGTTCTTTGTAGTTGAGATTCTCACCACATCTACTGGATTCATGGCCCTAAATTGGCTCCATCATCCAGCAACCCTCTGTGTACACAAAATTATTTGGACAACTCTCATTGTTTCAGAGGCAGAATAGCCTGTGTGGCTCCACTGACATTACCTACTCTGCCAGGCAGGTGGCTGCAGAGAAAAAAACTTATTTATACAATGTGTTGGAATGTCAGAAGGGGATTCTTGATAGCAAAGATGATGAGAGACCTCTGGATATGAGAACCAGTTGCCCTTTTCAGCCTCCATTGGCAGTGGAATCTAGTCTGCTCCTGATGTCAAATGAATGCTGCGTCTGCCTGGGTCAGAGCTGGGTTTTGAGCTGACTGGGAGATGAATCCAGGGGACTTATAGGGGTTCAACTGCTTCTAAATACTGGAGATCAGGTAGCAAATTCAGATGAAGGAGAAAGGGTTGTGATACCAACACAGAGTGCAAGCAGAGCTTCTGAAGCACAGAGGCTGCTGATGGAGCAGACCTAGAGACCTCTGACAGCTAAGAACTTACTGACTGTTGATTGTTTCCCAGCATTTGGGGGAGCAGGATTTGGGAGACATCATGCATTAAATTAGCAAAATCACAGCAGGAATGCAGCTGATTCCTAACACTGAATCCTTATCCCAATGGAAACAGGACCACAAGGCAGGATGACCAGGCTCAAAGTTGTAGCAGGGTTTATAGCTACATAAAAGCCAGGCTGGAGAAAGGAAAGATCAGCTCTGGGGGCAATATCCAGCGAATGCCTGCTATCTTCATATATGTGCATCAGAATGTCTAAGAAGGGTGGAAAAAAGGGTCTAGCTTGTGATGTCAGTGAAGGGTAATATGAGTTTCAAGGACCCCTCTTCAACTGTAAGACAAAGCCGAGCATCTACTTTTCCCCAGGTGTTTACATCAGCCTCTGCTCTTTGCTTTGCAGGGCCCTGGCAGTTTGATGTAAATCAGTGTGGCCTCGCTCCCTGCGGTAGATGTGACATCCAGTGCTAAGGATGCAGTCCAGCAGCTCTTACTGAGAAGCAAATCTCCTGCCTTTCCTAATCGAGCAGGTGGTAGCAACCAGGTATTTCAGGCATGCTACCTTCATTCCCAACCACAGCTGAACTCCTGAAGCAGGGAGACTTTACAAGACCCATGAGAGATGCTGAAGGCTGACCCTTTCTGTCATTGGGAGAGAGGAACTTTCTGGTTACCTCCGAGCAAAAAGGACAGAGCGTTATATGGTATATTTAATAAAACAAAACACACACACACACGCAAAAAAGAGGAAAAGAGGCCAATGCACAGGAAGGTAATGTGTTCATTTGAATAATGGGCAAAATCAAATTAATTCTACATTAAATAGTTCTGAATAAAGGGTTTAAGTCAGCAGTTTCAAACTTGTTTTCCTTAATTACTTTCCGTGTTTAATGTCATTAAGAAGATTAAAAATTCATTAACAAGAGTAGTAAAGTGGCAAATCAGTAAAGCTATCACTCCAGGTTAAAAACTACGCTGAGGTTGACACTTTGTACACTTCCACAGGCGTTGTGTGGAACGCTCCTGGGGAACTGGGGCAGCTGGGGGGAGATTCGCCAGCCCCCTCCCACCGGGCTAGCCAGGGAGGTAGCCGAAGGGCCAGCCTTGGCTGGACGTGGCAACCACATTAACCATTAACTAAGCAAGACAGAAGGCAGCATTTAGCAGAAGGGCAGCGCGGACCATGGAAAGCGTAGCAGTATAACCCTCGAATATGGCAAGCATCAGAAACAGACTCAACCATGGAGAATGGCAGGTATTATAAAGCACTAGGGCGTGTTAAGGCAATCCAAGTGCTTGATTGGCCTCATGTCCTGAGCCCTCTTAGTGTGAGGACTCAGAGGGCACCGAGCACTAGGGAACCACTGAGGTGCACCAGGCTGGTCCGTGGGGATCAAGCAGGGTAGGGAGAGAGATTTGGGGGATTTTTTTTCTCCTTTAACTTTAAAGGATGCAAATATCCCTGGTCCTTAGGAGTGGGCACTCAGTTTGAGAGCAGAACAAGGCTGCTCGTTCAGACAGCATAACCAAAACATGCAACTTTGTCAGCCTTTGGAAACCTGCCTCTTGCTGCACTTCCAAAGAGCCTCGAGGTCCCAGATGACACACAGTTCCCACCACAGCCTGCCCCAGGCAAGTGAAAGATCATCTCCACCCAAAAAAACCTCTGATCCAGATGGGCCAAGAAGGCAAAAGGAAGCCTTTGGAGATGTAAGTGATGAGCTCCAAACCACTCAGCAGCACCTCAGTCTCTCTATAGGCCTGTGCAAGAGTCAGCTAGTGTCACCCCACAGCCGCATCCCAAAACTGGCAGTGCTGGCCTTGCAAAACCAGCCTTCAGGAGTCCCAACATCAGCTGTTTTAAAATGCTCTCCTTGTATCTCTTTTATTTTCTGTTTCTTGAGCTCTTAAGGGGGTTTTATTTATCTTAACCGAGCTCCATTCTAGCAGACTGGAGTGCAGAGCAGTGTTTCCTTTGCCTGCAGCCCCACATTTGGATCGTGGTGGCTCCCCACCACACGTATGTGGCTGTGCATCCTATCTCTGTGACACACAGCCCACAGTGCAAAGGCCCTGGTCCCTTGGGGGTTGAGGTGCAAAAGCTGGGATTGCAGAGCTGTGGCTGGGAATGGAGAGGGAATCAAAAAGCCACAGAGATGCAGTGGCATACAGCAGAGAGCAGCATGTGTTCTGCCCTGACATCTGGTAAAGCACACAACTGACAAGAATGCTGTGCACATTGTTAGTGCCTGTCAACGAGGAGCTGGTAGCTTCCATCAGGTTCCTATATGAGACTTTCCAGACCCAGAGAACATATCCCCAGTTATTAGCTGAAGAAACTGAGGCACAGGAGAGTGGCTGATGGGCATTTCTTGATGCCATCAGGAAATCTGGAAGCAAAACCTTTCTGTCCCAGCTTCCACATGCTCATTGTCAGACCAGGCTTCAGCAGCAGCAACCTCAGCTGGGAAAACAGAGGCCACTTGGGGAAAAACAGCATTTGAGGTCTGAAGCTGTAAGAAATAATAGAGGCAGTAGATGAAGAAAAAAAGGGACAAATCCTTGGACACAAAAAGAGCTGAGGGGAATTTTGCCTGAGTGTCCTTTAGTGTTGGTTGCTTTTCATCAGCCTCACCAAACCCAGAGACATACATGAGGTACCAAGACATACAGCAGGCAGGTGCAGGAGAAAGGAGTAGCCTTGGCCAAAGGCAATGGTAAGACTTTTCCACGTCATGCATCATTCTCTTTCACCTGCCCCCACAATGCACTCTGGGAGCCCCCCCAGGCCCCTGCTGTGATGCAAAATCAAATCCCAAATTGTGCTGGTTTTACATGTGGTTTTCTAAGAGGCTCTGATCAGCCAGACCATGGCAGGAAGAGTCTGTGGGTTGCCCAGTGGCTGGGCTTCCCTCTCCTTTATTTTACTTAGCAGAAAACACAGGGATTTGACTTTTTTCAGCTCAGTTTTGGAATAGAAATGTTTTTGTCTTCAGTTGCCAGATTTTTCTCGGATCAAGAAGTCAGAGTCCTGCTCTGACGAGCAGTAAAAAACAGAAAGACATGTTTCCCCCCTAGTTTTTCCCCGGCTTTGATGACGGGCTCCCATTTGCAGGGCCACAGTCCTTCTTCTGCCTCCCAGCCATTGCTGGATCAAGCAAAAGCTCATTCTCACCACATCCCTTTGTTCCCAGGGAAGGCACAGCAACCCTGGTTTGGAAGCAGGTGGGAGGAGGGAAAGCCCTTTTTATTATTTTTATTTTTTTTTGCTCTCCCTTTTTATTCTTTTGCAAGCTTTAATTATCGAAGGACTGAATTTGAGCTGTTCCTGTCTTCTTCCTTCCCGGACAGCATTTCTAACAAAGGCCTGTGGTTTGGGCTTGGGGTTTGGTTGTGTTTTTTTTTTTCCCTTTTCTTTTCCCCTCCAGAGATCTAAGGCCTGTAATGAGATACCAACACCCTCTCTTTCCTACAGCCCCCAAACCAAACCCTCCGCCTCGCCTACCCCTCCCTCTGCAAGGCATCCCCATCCCTCCCCGTGCTCAGGGGAGGGGGACGTACCCAATACCAACACAGGGAATGGCTGCCAGTCCTCGTGGGCCATCCTGGGAGGTCAATACGATAGAGTTACAAGGGAGAGCAGCTTGCAAACTGCCTCTGCTTTGATGAAGCAACATTTAATTATCTCCCTCTCCCCCAAGCCCTCCCCCAGTGAAAAAGATCTCCTATTGTCTAGGCTAATTTGTCCTTTTTGCTTAATTCCCTAACCTGTGTGTGAAACCCTGGGCTCACGTTACTCCATCACCCATTTCTCCCACTCCTCTCTTGGTGCCATGAAATGGAAGTGAAATTCTGGATGTCCTCCTTGTTCTCTGTGCCTCAGGGACAAATCCTGGGATGTGAAGCCAGAGGGAATTGAAGCATGCAGTACCTACAGCCCTCACTGATCAGCCATCCTCAAAGAGGCAAGGTGCCTAAAAACCTCCAGAGATTTGACTCCCATGGCCCCACGTCTACTCAAGTGAACTGCCAGGAGCAGTGCCTGGGCTCCTCATCTCCCCAAACACAGGTACACAACTTGTGCCAGCTGGGGAGGAGGACAGAGGAAGGCAGGACTCACCCCTCGGACACTTCTCGGCCCTCTCAAAGCTACCTGTTCATAGTTCTCTACCTGGAGGGACTTTGGGGTTGCTGAAATCCCGTTTCAGTTTTGGATTGGGAAGAGGGGGAAGGAGCAGAAACCTGTGAGCTGTTTTATTTGCATATTTTCCTCGCAGCCAGAGCTGGCTGCGCATCCCAGGGCACCGGGCAAGAGCTGCACCCTGTGCCTGGGTGTCGGCTGATGCTTGAGCTGTCTGGTCTCCCACCCTCTCATCAGATGCAGAGACTTGACACAGACACAGAGGGACGCTGGTGATGGGGAGACAGCAAGGGAGGGGAGCACTCCTGCTCCAGCTCCACAGCCAGTGGATACCCATGTAGAACAGCCACGTTTTCTCCCCAGCAGCAGGGACTTGCCCAGGGCTCTGCTCTCCTGCCCATTGTAGGCTCCCCTGCCACAAACCCAGTGTTTTGGGGTGGCTCAGCATGGAGCACAGTCCAATGTGCCATGGGGCACCAGGAAGTGAGGTGAGATGGTATTCTGGTGATCTGCAGGGGCTCTGGCCACTGGTTGGGGGGGGAGGGTGAGGGCATAGGATGGGGGGGCTGAGGGACTAGGCGATGAAATCCCATGGGGAAGCCAAGTCTTTGCCCCTCAGCTTCCTTCAGGACGAGGAGAGCACTGTAAAAAGGCATTGAGCAAGGGGTTGATGCACAGCAAGGAGGGGCTGAGGAAAGGGGGCCAAAGAGGGGAGGAGAGCAGAGCAGTTGCCAGGTTGACTTGAGCCAGAGCCTTTTGTGGGGGGGCAAGGGGCAGGGAACATGGAGGATCAACATTGTCTTCTCCAAAGAGGAAAAGAAAAGAGAGAGAGAATGCAGAAGGAAGACAAAGGGAAACAGGACTTGTTGGGGGGAAGACAGGGACGCTCAGGGATTGAAGCAGGCTGGGGTCCAACTTAATAAGAAGCGAACCAAAACAAAACCCAAACAAAAAGTGACTGGAGTTGGCGGTGGGCACCCCCTCCCCCAGGCAGCCATCCCCAGAAGGCAGTGAAGCTGCCTTTTCAAACAGCCGCCTCACAATAAATTCATGGCAGCCAGGGCCGGGAAACAGGCTGCTGCAATTTAAAGGAAGCGTGGATTTGCATATTGAATTAAAATTAAGAGCTAATTATGCAAATAAATTATGACATTTGGCAGGAGAATTTGCTTCAAGATCATTTATTACGTTCTTTTTATAACAGTGCGAGCGTTTAACGGTCAAAGACAATATTTTAAAGGAAAATTAACGCAAGATTATTAACCTAAAAACAATTCCACATTAATGAGATGTATTTCTCTTCAACTTCTCACACCTGGCTGCCTATTGATGCCCAGCCAGGACTGTCTCTCAATAATTGGCATTTTTTTTGCAGGCAAATATTGAATGAGATGGTGAATGTTGCTGTGGACAAACTCACTCAGGAAAATTCCTTCAGGGTTTTAGCTTGCTGGTCTGTAAAGGAAAGTTGTGAAGGTCAAACAGGTTTCACGTTGTTCTTCTGTGTGCTTGGACTGACCAGGTCCGGGTGTGCTTGGGAGAGGACACTGTGCTGGCTACCTGATGCGAATGAGAATAAAATCTCCCCTGCTAAAATATGTGTGATTGCTTTTCAGAAGAGATATAAAATTAAGGTCTTAGCTGTCTGTGGTCATTAAAGATCCTGTGGGTTTTTTTTTTTTTGCCTTTTTTTTAACAAGATCAGGGTCGTTAACCCTGGTGTCTTGTCTGCCCTCCAGCTCAGGTAATTGCTGCCTGCCCGCCCTTCACTGGCACAGTCAAGTAGGGCCCATGCTGCCCTTCCTGTCCCAGGACAGTGGGCACCAGCCATGCAGTCTCACTGCTGGTCAGGATCCTCCCACCAGAAGGATGGCTGCAAGAAGGCAAATGGCTCCGTGATCCAAAAGCTGTCCATTCCCAGCCATGACCCAGGAAGAGCCTCTGTCCCACATTCATCCCACAGAGCTGAGGTGTTCACCTACAGTTAGGTGAGTAGCTGTGTTTCCAGAGGATTGGCTGTAGCTGAAAATTAAAGAGGCCCAACCATTTGGGTTTTTTATACAAAAGTATCTTAAAAAAAGAGTTTCTTCATGGAAGACAGAAGGCACTTGCTCCAGCACTCCTGTTTTGCCTCTTTCCATGCTGCAGCCAGGTAGGACATCAGGGAACTGTAAGGCTACATTTGCAGCCAGATTGCAGGAGCTGTTGTTGGGAGTTATGACAGAGTTGTGGCCAGGAATGACTGAAGGGGAACAAACTATACCTAAATGGTTTAGGAAGTGAGAAAGAGTCTTCCTCAAAGCTGGTACTTTGCAGCCTTGCCAAGGAAGACCAGGGTAACATGGCATCTTCACTCCTCCTGCTTTGCCTCCAGCCCTGGCTATTGTCCACTGTGATCTGCCCACCTCCAGGGCAGGATGGGACATCAGGACCCACGTTGGTTCTGAGGTTTCCTTTTGTTCCATTTCTTTACTCCTGCATCTTAAATGTGCCCTCACAGAGCCATCTGCCTTTGTTATAACTAGGTTTTCCTGAACTCCATACCCTGCCAAAGCTTGAGGGGACTTCTCCCACAGCGAGCTCAATGGGCATTTCACTTCTGAGGCAGCTGGAACTCTGTCTTTCATGATTCTTCCATCTCCTCTCTCAAGGGATTTTCCCCCTCTCAAGTTCAAGGTGGAGAGGACATTCCCTGCTAAATCAGTCCTGGCGCACAGCGCACAATGGTGTGTAGAGCCAACCACAGGTAACAAATTGTGTTGCAATAAATGAAGGGTTTGAAGCCAGACAATATGTGTGACATTCAAAGTTCTCAGCACTCCTCCCTCAGAAAGGCAATCTGTGACTTCTGGACCCTCCTTAATGACCCAGAGCTGAATGGAAAATAATATTAATAATAATAAAAGAAACAAAGAAGGGGCTGGAGCATTTTTTAAATAAAGAAATTTCCCTCATCTTGCGGTTAATTTAAAAGGTTTATTTCTTGAAATGAATCCTCTTCATCAAATCTCCGATCCTTGAAAATCAGTGCAACCTGCCTGTGTGGATAATGAATTGATTTGTAATGTAAATTATATAAAACACCCTCCCCGCCAGCATTTGTGTGTGAGTGTGTTTAATCTAAAGCGTTTAAGTCTGAAAATGAGCTTCTCCATCAAAAGTCTCGATTCCATTTACATTTCTTGCATACGAGTCAATTTGTGCCTGACCCAGTCTATAAATCACTGCCAAAGAGTGCTGTGTCTGTACCTCTCCTCTTCCCCCTCCCCCCCTCCCCTCCCCCTCCCATCCTTCCACATGCTATATTCAAAAAGGCGTCTTCAGCTACTGCCTATAAACAGCTCCCAGTTCTTCAGCCAAGCCTTGGCCGGTGGAGGAGGGACCCCGGTTCTGAGAAGTGTCCAGCATGGGCAGCTAGTGGGCAGGCAGAGGGAGGAGAGGAAGTGAAGTTGTGCTTGACTTCTGCTGGCTGCTTGGGAAGGATCTCCCAAGGAAAGGTGCCCTCTCTCTTGCTAGCTCCTTTCCAACACCTGATTGCTAAAGGAGCCCATAGCTTAAGGGTGTTAGATGCTGAAGTCTTCTACTGTTATATATCAACATGGTCCTGTAAAATCTATGGAACGGGAATGATTCACACCGCCAGAGGCTTTGGCCCTGTCTTTCTCTCCTCAGATCTCTGATCATGCCAACTTTTATCCTTCATCTCATCCCACTGGCAGTGACATTACTTGGATCATACCTCCTTAGCTTGCCTCCTGGGTGCTAAAACCAGTGGGAGGTGGCATCGGGGATTAGAGGCTCCCCTTGCTGGTTGGACCTCCATATGACAAGTACCTGAGGTCCTTTGGGAGAGCAGGGGAAGTCAAAATGGGGGGAACTTCACCCAGAAAGTCTGGTGACGCATCTGGGTACTGGCATTAAAAGTGGCTTAGTAGTCATGCGTCTGAGAACTAGGAGGCCAGGAGGCCAATCATTGACTCTGGTCTCCTCTGTGAAACATCAGCAGTGCCTATGAAACATGCAGCTTTTCACCGAGCAGCATTTTACAGCTAAACACAGAATGTGAACAGGATCATCAGCCCATCATTGGCACTGGCAGGGAGTTTTGTGACATGGAGTTTTTTTTTCCCTTCTCTATTTTTCCTTCATAAAAGGCACAATTTAAACTGATTTCTAATGTCAGGGAAAAAACAGAATCAAGTTTTGGACCATTTCATCCATTCAAAAATGAAAAATTCCTATATATTGATGGTGAAACAACTTACAGCTCTATTCAAGGTATGAATGCAGTAACAAAAAATTAACAGTACATCAGCCAAAAAAAAAAAAAAAAAGAACATGACAAATGCTAGAAGAGTTGGAAATACATCCACATTTCCCCATATATTTATGCATGAAGGTTTACAAAATCCTTACCTAGGTCTTCTTGGATTCACTTGCTTTGTCTCTTCCCATAGCAGAAAGATGCCTGAAAGGATTAAGAAATCAGAACACAGAATGTGTCCAGGTCTCCCAAAGAGCATGAGATGGAGAACAGGACCAGTGATCGCCTACCCAAAGCCACTTCATGTCCTCCCTCTGCAAACCTTGACTTGTCCTAACACTGCTCTCTCCGAACATCCAGTAAGACGTGTGCTCCATCCATTGCCATCTGGTTGGTCTGTCACTCACCGAAATGGAAAAGATCGATGTCCAGCCAAGAGAGGTGAGAATTGAGCTTGAGTTGGGAAGTCAGTCTGAGGTGGCGGTCTCCTGAAAAGGCTCATATTGGTTCATAGACTTACTACCAGCAAGATATTTCCTCTCTGTGCCTTGGTTGTTTACCTTTGAAACAGGATTAATGCTTCCTTTCTCTCAGCTTTCCTCAGTTTCAATATAAGGTCTCTAGAGCATGAGGTGTATGTTACTGTACGAACACACAGCCCTGGGCACAATGGGGATTCTGGGCTTGGAGGAGTCCTTACGAGCGGCTGTAATGCAAATAATAGAAAGAGTTTTTCCTCAAGATTACCCCAGGGGATTGAGGTCAGACCTTCAGTGAAGGAAGACACAAACCTATTACCAGTTTCTGTGGGGACTAATACAATTTGCACTTCGTTAGAGGAATTCAAAGTGATTTGTACACATTAATTACTCCTTGCAGCATCCCAGCTGGATAAATATTATTACCTTCATCTTACAGAAAGGGTAACTAAGATGTAGAGAAGTTCATTTGTTTGACTACAACTGTACAGCATGCCAATGACAGAAGCCAGGAATAAAACACAAGAGGACTGACTGCCAGTCCCTGCCCATGCTGAACCTGTGGGTCCCAAATATTACCCTTTTTTTTTCCCAGAAGAACATCAGAAGCAAAGGAAGTGGCTGTCACTCCTAGCTGGGCCAGGTATCACTGTGATGGCTTTGGGTACTGGGGCTGGTGCCTGCGGCACAGCCTGGGAAGCACCGCTCAAACCCTAGCCTGCACAGCCTTGCAAAGATAGGAGGAGGAAATGAAAGTGCAATTAGCTGGAAACAAATGAATTCATGTTGCATATATTTCCCAAGCTGATGGGTTGGTGAATGAACCACTCGTTATTTCATGGTGCAGCATCTTTAAAGATCTGTAGAACAACTTGGAAAAAACATAGCTTTTCTGTTTTGACATTTTTTGCAATATTTCTGAATGTTGTCTGCTTTAGTTTCATGTGTAGGTGCTGCTATATTTCCATTTTTTTCATGGAAATGAAATTCTGAAGAAGCTTCGCATTTGTTTAAACTTCTTACCTTGAATTTTTCAATGTTTCATGAGTGTCACATTGACAGTGTCAGCATATGGCCTACAGAAACAAAGTATTTTGTATCTTAAATACCAAACTCTCTTTACTCCTGTTTTCTTGTACTAGGTCAGTTAAAAACAGGTGATGCTCCCCTCTCCAGCAGAAATATTTAACTAAAGTCAGAGATGCCAAATGAACCAGAGAACACAAAGCAGAACAGAAGATATGAAACAAGAATAAAAAGCTTGTTCTGAGTTTAACCAACAATTTCTTCTTATGGTGGTTAAAATAAAAGAAGTACCTTTAAAGCAAAAATCCTTTTTTTTCTGCAAGAGCAAAACATGTGTCCAGAATTTTTCCAACCATCTATAATCTGTTGCATTTCTCCTACGTGGTGAACAGCGGGACTGACATTTCTTTGCAGCAGCAGAAAGGTTTGCAAGGCAGAATCAGTGTGATGAAGTTCCTGTGTGAGATTCCCAGAGGGAGCAAAATGGATTCTCCAGGTAAGATGAATCTGAGAGTATTACAATAACAATAGTAAGCTCCCTATTTAATTACTACATTTCAACTGGTGTCCTGTAGGATTTCTCGGAGAATATGGACTCGTCATAAGGAGGGTGGGAAAAGCAATGTCATCAACGCTCTCCAGCAGTTGGGGCCTGGAAATTTTCTGGGGGTGCTGAGCCTTCATGAGACATTTTCTAGGGATCCACAAATCAAAGCAAGTTGAAAGCCACTGCGGCAGGATAATGTTATATTGATTGCTTTGTTTTTGCAGGGGATAGATTTTGTTTAATCTTCCTCTTCCTTACATTGCTTGACACCATTAGTTTTATCTTCACTGACATCAAAAATAAAAAATCACTAGAGAAGAGACTTCCTAATGTGTTTTGCACTACTTTTGGGTGGGTGATAACACAGGAAGCATTTTCTGGGGCACAGTAACTCTTTAAAACGAGTCTTGTTTAAAAAAGAAATCGGATAGCACAGGAGGAAAAAAAAAGAGCTTGAAAGGGATGAGAAGATCTTACTCAGTGTCAATTTTAGAAGAAACTGGGGTCCAAAATAGATTGAAAACTTCGAAACTATGGGGTCAAGAGCTGAACAGAGAGAGACAGAGAGCCTCTCCTTGGTTTGAGAGGCCATCAACCTACCTATATTGGCATGATGGGGCAAATACTGCAGCAAGGTGGGTGTCACAGGGGCAACCTTTATTTGGCAAGGTTTCTGTCTGTGGTGGGGTACAGCAGTCAGCAGCACCTCACCTTCCATGTGATGGAGGACTGTAGTTTTGGGATGAGGTGACTGGGATGGGGAGGGTTTCTTCCCTCCCCAGTGCTGCATACAGCCGAGCTGCCAAATCTGTTTGTCCCCAGGCATACTCCAGCCCAGACAGAGAGCCAGGAGGGAGGTCAGGGAGGGGGACAGAGGGAAGTGGCTTCCACTCAACAAATACAAACTTGTTTCTCCTCCTCCTCTGTCCTTCACAAATTCCTGGTGCCCATCGCCCCGCTGGCTGTTCTGAGGGTTTTAATAAAAATGGAAACTAACATTTGACGTGAGCACAGTAGGGAGAGGAGAGGCGGCGTGGAGGGAGGCAGGGTCCTGCCGGGCTGGAGACAGACAATGTACCCATATGGAGAACAGAAAGATGCTGGGGTGGCCGCATTCACAGCCCGTCCCTCTGTTCTCCCTGTGCTCCATGGACGGGCTCTTAACATAACAAGTGAGCCAAGGGGCAGCCAGCCTCATACTCAGCACCCCCAGATTCCTCCACCGCAGCCCCTGTCTCCCAGCTACTGATCCCAGCCAGTGCAGGGCCCTTCCCCACGTCCTCCAGGGCAGCACTACTGTCTCCCAGCCACTGCGGTGGGAAGGATGCCCCTGGGTCCTTTCCTGATACAGGCCAACAAAGGCTGAGGGGGAAAAATACATATATATACGTACAAATATTTATGTATCTGTATACCATAAATACAGCAAGTTAGACAAGCCCCTCAGATAGTTTGAGCTCCATCTATTGTTTAGGATCAGGGCTTTCCTTCCTTCCCTCCCATCTCCTAATGAAATCCCCCAAACTCTTCATTTCTCCCCCTGCCACCAAAGGGTACTCACACGGGCATGCTCTCAGGGATTTTGTTGCCTGTGGCTGGAGCAGCATAAGCTGTCAGGATGGGGAAATCTTGTGTTTTCCAAGGTTGTGGGTAACAGTGGCTTAGCCCTAAACACCTCCAGAACCTCCTCAAAGCCCCTGTCACCCTCTCCATGTGTTGGCCATTTGATTCAGAGTGTCCCTTCACCCTATTTCACCCAGACCTACCCCTGCCTTCTCCTCCTTCACCACTGCAGCCACCCACGCACGCACCAAGCCTGGCTATGGCTGAAGGGGGGAAGATGCAGAATTGCTGGCTCCTCTCATGAAATCACTCAGAATACCCCCTCAGAGCCCCAGGTCCTGGCCATGGGGCCATCTGCCTGTCTGTACAGGTACAGATACCTCTATCCCTCTGCCTCTTCGTGCTGTCCAAGACATGCTCGGGAGAGATGGGGCAACCCATCTCTCTCTATCCATCAGTGCAGGGTGCCCCTAGGACCCTGTTCCTGACTCCTCTACTGGCTTGCAACTGACCGTGGGTAGTTTCAGACCTTTCCCTGTGATGCTTGTGACACTGTATGGAGATATGCCAGAAAGCAGAGGCACCTGGCAAATGACTAGACCGTGGTCTAGTCATCCCTGGCTGCTGCCCACACACTTCTGCCTCGACATTGAGCCTCACATCCAGTCCCCACATGCCTTCCCTGCGCAGCTCTGAACTGACAGTCCAAGTCCTTCCTGGGTCCTCCACAAAAGAGAAAATGGGGCTGGGGAAGGTACATGGAGCTGCACAGCTCTGAAGGTCCTCAGCCCTGGGTGCTCCCTCCCTCCCCTATTGCAGCAAGTACAGGTAAGGGGCTCAGCCGTGCTCACAGGCAGGGGCTGGGTTCTGCTCGCCCTCTGCCCCCTGCACAAAAGCCAATTTCTTTACACAGAGAAGGCTAGTTCCCCTCCCCCAGTGTCTGTGTCTTTTTGCCTCCCATCACACATGAAAATGCTGACGGATTTCCCTGATCACTAGCCATGCTGGCTAGTGGCTAAAGCAGTTCATTTCAGACCCTGCACAGGTATTTCTTACCATATATTATAGTGAATAATGTATCCCCAGCCATGCAGCACAAGGCTTATAAGGCTATCTCAGTATTCTGGTGACAGCTTTAAACCACTCGACCATTGACCATTCAGGTCTCATGGTTTATAGAGTCACCAGCACACCTTGACAGGGTTATAGCCTACTTATTGGTATAAAGCATGGTTAGGGATACATTATTATAGCACGTTGCTTCTGAAACAGGGCCGTGGACCACTGGTGGCCTACAGAGTCCTTGCTGGTGATCTGCAAAGGGCTATGTGATGTGGACAAGCCTGATTAACATCTACCTGCTAAACAGTGACAAGCAGTTGTTAGAGTGACCTGAGGGACAGTGTTCACTCTCAAATCCTGGAAGGTGGGAAGCTCAAGGCAGCTCTGACAAGAGGGGGGCTGCAAAGAGCTGCTTTCTATGAAAGTGGGCACCCAACTGTGCCTGAAGACCTCTCTTTAGCACTGGTGATCCAAAGGGTTGCAGTCCCTGTGATCTTTTTACTATCCAGCAGCCAGCATGCAGGTTGCCGAGAAACACTTTGAAGAGTGCTGCTTTCACGCTACACAGTTTACATCCATCTCTTCTGGGCTACTTGGGTTGGATGTAATCTAACCATCTTCCTTTTGTACAAATGCCAATTTTTGTCTGGCTCACACTGAACACTCATTAACAATTACTAAAGTTAAGGTAGTTAATCACTACAGCTAAGGTTGAAATCTGAGTTTTCTTCTGATTCCAGATCCCAGCTATGCAAGCGCTTCTGATCTACCACAGAAAGGTATCTTCCTTGTTTCCATTGTTCCAGCCTTGCTCTCCAGATTACTGATTTTATTATAAGGTTTCCAAGGATTGTTTGAGTTACCTTTGAAAGCAACATGCACCTGATCTGGCTGTTATTGGAGAGCTGGGACAATTTAACAAACAACTCAGGTTAAAAATGTTGACCTCAGGTTACTTCCTCATCTCACTCAATTTGTTAAATATTGAGCCAAATTTGGAGAAAAATTACCTTGGTACTTTGAAAGCCCTCAAAACTGGAACTCAGCAATAATGCATCTGTGCTTTAAAATTCGTCTCCCTGCACTCCCTCTTTAAGTGCTATTAAAGGAAATATTTGTTAAGAATATTTCAGCAATAGGACTGGTTAAATGGATCCATTACAGAATTACTACATGCCAATGTTCAGGATGCTTCTGAAACAAATGGACTCATTTTCTCAAATGTTATGTTTAAGTCTCAGTGAGCTCTCCACCACAGCCCTGTTTGACATATGCCTCTTCAGTGTCTTCTCTTAGTTTTCTCTGCAGCCTTGATCCTGCAGAGATTTATGCTTGTCATTAACTTTAAGCATGTAAATAGTCCCTCTGAGTTCAATGGGATGGTTGTAGTTAACGGTGTGAGCATCCTCTGACGAGGCTGAGACCGGCCTCAGCCACGCTCCCACAGACGCTGCTGCCAGATGTGCGCAGTTTGGGATCAGCCAGCTGCACAGACCTGACCTGGGTCAGGCATCCTTGCAGCGTCACATCTTACCAAGTTAGCCAGAGCACACACTGCACAGCTTTTGTGCCAGCTTCAATTTTATTCTAGCTTTCTGCAAGCTACAGGGGGATGACAGGTGATATTTTTAAGGTATAAAGTCAGAGTCACAGACAAATAATACCGAATGCACATTGAGTCTGCTAGGAGAAGTTAACCTGTCAGCACTCCCTGAAAGGATCTGAATTAGCAGATCAGCTTCACATCAGATCAGCATTTGTGTCATGGCCACAGCCTTTCTGACTCAGTGCTCAGTGCCTTAAAGCCTGACTTTCTCACCTGTTGAATCCAGGCTTCAGTAGGATTAAGACAACTGGGTGGTTGCTTATCTTTGCATGGTAAGTTCTGCTACTATGAGGCTTTAGTGGAGTTTTTAGAAAAGGAGGATAAAATCCTACAATGTGTAGATGTGAGACTGTTAGTCCTCCCACACTCTTTTTCACTGAATGGGAAGGTGCAAGATCCTGAAGACAATGTCAAATAAGCAGAAAAACTTCTGTGAGTATAATTTTTTACTGTCATGAAAAGACAGTATAGCCTGTACAGCTTGGTTGGGGTTGGGGAGTAGTTAATAGTATAGTAGTCAGTTATTGAACAGTACAAAATTCCCTTCAACCCCCCCACCCTTAGCAGCTAGGCAGTACATGCATGACATTGCAGGGGGTGAGATGGCACGGACAGTACAGGCATACTGAGACTTACTTGAGACAACTTGGTTGCTTTGCATTCAGCTTCTCAGCTCAGGTTTCCACTTCAAGTACAATAAATCCCTGAGTTTACAATCACATTCTACTCTTAACACAAATATCTTTGCCAGGTCCTGATCTCCTGCCGCTGGGCCAAGCCACATCAGTACTGAACCAGGAGTGCAAAGGGAGGAACCAGACCCACCTCTGTAAAAGGACAGATAGATTGTAGTGCAGATGGAACAACTGAGGGATACACAACTAATTATATGCACAAGTGTGGGGTATTTATTACAGTAAAATGCTCACAAAATTCATAGGCACCTAAGACTTACGATGGCATTATCTACCGCTGCTGGAGAATTAATGGGCAGCCTTTTCCCTGCACTAAAGCAGACAACAGAGGGGGGTACTCTGTCATCCAGGGGTGAGAGCGGGGAATGAATGCATATACAGTACTCCCCTCTAATGCTAATGGACCCTAGCACTGAGATTAGATTTACACCCTCCCTCGAAACATACACCAGGGGAAGGCAGCTCCCCCAGGCTGCCTTTCCAACGGTGTGGTGCTGCAAAAACTGCTCTCTGCTCATCCTGCCTCGTCTCCACTGGCCTCCACATCAGCCAGCACATGCTGTCCTGCTCCCCGCCTCCACCCTGCCCAGCTTAACACGGAAGGACCGCCCACATTTTCCTCCACCCAGTGCCCCATGGCAATGATGAGCAGAGCAGTGCTTGTACCCCTGCACACTGCCATCCTAGCCCTCAGCATTAGAGGATGACTCCTTTGCACATGCCAACCATCCCTTCATGAATGCTGCGTAGTGGCTGGTGTTTCAGTCCTCAGCACCATGAGAGCATGGAGAAATTATCCTTCCCCCTTCCTTCCCATCATTTTTGCTTTGGGATAGGAATGGGATTTTGACCTGAGGAATAATAAACCTAAGAACAAGGAAAGTGCAGTTATTGATCTTCCATTTGCAGAAGAGGCACACTCAAGATACTCAGGAAACGAAGAACAAACCATCAGGAAATTTCCGATGTACAGATTTTTTTCTATCTGCGGCTCCATGTTTGACCCAAGTACCTTGGGTGGGAGCACAGTGGTGCTCACACACCTCCTACTAACACATGCAGAAGCACAGGCCCCACATTGAACAGGAAGGACTCCCACCACGGGTTTGAACAGTCCAGCTTTGACACGCGGCCTTCCTTCGTCCCTGGCGGTGGGCCCACTCCTGGGCAGTGTCACTGTGCGGTGGGACTGACCACGGGCCTGCAAAGAACTCCCTGCAAATAATTCACACCAACTTGTTTAAAGGAGCAAATGGGTTTAATTATTAGTTACAATCTTGTCAATAATTATCACCCCATCTGTGGGTAATAAATGGCAGCTTCTCACAGACTGCATCATTAGAGTTTAAGGACACCAATGGGGTGCATTAAAATGCTGAGGAAAGCATTGATCTGGTGTAAAAATGCTCTTTACAAATTACAGGCACAGGTCAAACCCGCCAGTGAGTCCTTCCTCTTCCCATCTGATGCCAGCCTGTCCTCTCCTCTCCTCTCACCATGCGTCCTCCCAGTACCCCCAGCTCATGGCTGCCGGAAAGACAAAAACCCCGGTCTGTAGGTCGCGGGGGTCTAGACCTTATGTAGGACTCTGGGCTTTATGGAGTGAAGGTTGTGTGGTAATGAAGGAGCTGGTTTAAAGCACCACAGCTCTGTCCTGGTCAGCTTTGCTGCTTTATATCCACAAAGGAGCTGGCCTGAGCATCTTCACAGCAGTTTTTATCCAACAGGCAAGACAAGTAGGAACATGGAAGCAATGTTTCCCAAAATGCAACTACTTCTGGGATGGAAAAGCATCAGTCATCACACAGCAGGACTTCTTGGAGGAGAAATGATAACTCCTTTTTTTTTTTTCTCTCCTCTCTATTTGAACTGAAGGCTGGAATATAGGCCGGCAGAATGTAATTATCCAGGCTGGAATTTGGCCAAGATGCTGGGGCTAACAGCCCTACTGTTTCAAAATATGCCACAGTACCCTAAATGATCACATCTTGCAGGATTTGATTTTGCACTTCATCCAAAACAATGTTGGGAAGTTGATGAGTAGGATAAGCATAAACCAGTCCCACTTATCCCCATACCTGCTGAAAGTCCAGCCCAGAATGGCTCCTGAAAATCGTTTTCATTTTCTGTGCAAAACATTGAAAGAAGTCAGTGGGTTTATTCCCTTTGTAAATTCACTGCAAGCAGTTTCTTTTTGGTTTTTGTTTTGTTTTGTTTTTTTTTTCCCAGTGAAAAATACATCAGCTTTCAGAAGGGGAAACCTGAATAAAGCAAGATGTTTCCATTTGAAAACAAAAAAGGGGGTGGGCATTTCTTTCCTCTACAACTATATTCTTGATTTTTTGACTACTTTTTTTTTGTTGTTGTTGTTGGTTCAGCCTGTTAGCACAGACAGAGGATTAAGATAGCTAATGGACAGTCTATATTGGCAAACAAAACACCTGAATGACTCTTTGCATGTACAAGTGGTAAAGGCTCCATTGAAAAGAGAGCTGCATTGACAGAGGCAGGCTGGACTGCAACTGAGCCACAGTGTAAATAAACCTGTGTCAGGGCCCATGCACAGCCCTGTCAAACACTGTGCCTCCCATGCCTGCAACCTATCCCCCCAGTATTAGATAGCTCCAAATGCTGTCTGCTGTTCTGAATACTATGCAAATTTTGGCAGAAGGATGTACATTCTGGTTTAAAGATATCTCAGATCTTAGAATCTTAGAATCATTTAGGTTTAAAAAGAGCTTTATGATCATCGAGTCCAGATACAACAACACTGACCAAACTTTTTGGAAAGCAGCATCAGAGCTTGCAGTTTCTCTTTTTACTTCAGTAAATAAAGTTTATTTGCAGAATAAATTGTGCTTTTAGCTGACTCAGGCTGTTTGCTAGCTCTTGCTGAATTTGGCCAATCATCCCCCACAGGGGGAAAATAGAAAAGGCAAAAGAAGTTTTGGAAAGTCAAAATACTTAATTTTCTATTTTGGAAAAAGAATCACTATAATTGATTTTTCATATTGAAATGTCTTCACTTTGTGAAACATAACTACATTTTTAAAGAAGACAGTAGCCATTTGTAAACAACATGTCTCGTACAGACTGGAAGAATTACAGCGGCCCTCTGTTTTTTCTGAAATACCTAGAAAAAATTCCACCTTAGGTTTAGCAGAGGTAACCAAAACTCTCTTAATTTTCAGTTGGACAAATGAAAGAAAATGAATGAAAGGGACATTCAAAAGCAATTTCTGATGCCACAGCTGACAGGAGCCCAAGAGGAGAACGTGGAGCATCCGCTCAGCTCTGCAGCATCACCAGCACATGCATCCTACAGTGTTCTCGGCATCTCTGCTCTCTGCACATCATTTGCTGAAAATCTCAAACTGTCATTTATCCCATATATGTAAACCACACTTAGATGAACTGCCCCAATTTCTATCAGATCCCTCACTAGTGCTGAGGGGAATGTAAAGAAGGAAAATAAACTGAAATGGAGGAAACACCACACTCAGTTCTTAATTTGTAGCCATTCATACTCTACTCCTAAATATCACAGTAATACCTTTGCTTTCCTGAAAATATAAGTGAATCCTAAAGAGCAGAGTGACTTTTAGAAAGAATATATTTCTGGCAGCCTGCACCAGAAACAAATTATTCCCATGCTGTAATGAATAATGCACAGTAATGTCTGCATGAGAACTGGAGCTGACCACTGCACAAACACAATTCCACCAGCGAAGCTTCCAGCCTCATTCACAGTACCTGTTCTTCAATTTTGTTCCTGTTTAAAAAAATGCCACGTCACTTAATTGACCGATTCCATGCCACAAGCAGTTTGCAAACACACTTGTTTAAAGAAGATATGCTCTGGCTGATTTGGAAAATCCCTAAGCAATGCATTCAAAATAAATCAGAACTGATTCATCACCAGTTGAGCAAACAGAGGAAATGGAGGGCCTGGCACAGGTACACCACAACCAGTGATAATTTGCTGAGTTCACTCTAACTAATTTTGCACCTTCTTACATTTCACTTTCTGCAAAATTCCCAGCATATCACTTTGTGGTGAGGGATGTGTTGCAAACCAACGTGTAATGAATGGACAGAGGAGAAAAATCACAAAAGCGCATTTGAAAAATTCCCTGGGTAAATATTTACGTTGGAAACTGGATCTCAGGATTCACTGCGTGCAGTCAGGGGTCAGAAACATTACGGGTCCACTCAAAACAAAGGCAACTTGAAACTGGGAAGCGGGGTTGTGAGTGAACTGCTCTGAATCAGCATAACCTCACCAGCGTCCGGGAACTGTGTCTTTTACTGTAGCTGAAGATCCCAGACCTGCATCTGTGTGTACTTGCACGTGTGTTCACATATTTAATGCAAACACACACAAGCGTGTGTGCACTCACACATTCTTAAAATCTATGTGCATATATTCCCATATTCACAATGAACTGTTTATGAGCAAGCTATCAAGAAAGAGTTTTCACTGAAATTATTCAGTGAATGACTTCAAACAATGAATACATTGCAGGAAATGGCGATTGGCTCCAGAGCAATCGCAAGCAGAAAAGAAGGCAAAAGCAGTTGAATAAATGGGTGGCTATGAATTACTCACTCAGCTGCATTATCTTCTTGTGGTACCAATTCAGCAAATGCCTAAACACCCACTTCCCATTAAGGGCATGAATAGTCCCATTGATTCAATAGGGTTATTTTCTTTGCCTTCCATGGGGCAACTCAAATACTTAAATTTAAGCAAGTGCTTAAAGTGCTTTGCTGAATCAGGAGGTATGTCCACACTGTATATACCTGTGTTATACAGAAGGTCAGATTAGCTGATCAAAGAGTCCTTTATGTTCTCAAGATCTATAAATCTATGAATATAACCAGCCTTTGCTGGAATTGCTTCTCCATAACCTTCCTGAGCACTGAAATTCATCCACACCCCAAAAATATTAATAAAACACTCTGTACTTAACTCTTTTCATATTATACTAAGTACACCACTAAATAAACCTCTTAATATTCCAGTATATTTTGCAATGAACATTTTCCCGGTACGCTAGAGCGATTCCTCCTTTTGTGCCATCCAGAACACAATCCCCATGAAATACTGCAGTAAACATTTCTCTGAGTACTACAGCAAACACTACCAGCATTAGCAGATTAACCATTCCACTGAGCGCCATATTAAGCACACGTTTAAATACTGAGAAAAGACGTATAGCCTCCTCTTTCCACTGTGCCTCGTTACCCTGCCGAGATCCGTATTTTTCCGCGTGGAGTCATCCAGCCCTGTGTGTACCTGCTCTGTTCCCTCCCCTCTCGACACCTCTCCCTCTCTTTTTCTCCTCCTTGTTTTGTTCATCCTGTAGCTGTTCTTCTGGCTTGCAAAATTTGTCAGGGGGGCAAAAAGGGAGGGCACATTGTTCAACCACAATATCAAGAACAAATCTATACTGCCTGCGCGTCTGCCTCTCTGTCTCTCAGCTTGCTGAGGTCTGCTGATGAAGTAACACAGGTTACCTGTGGGTCCTCCCTCCCTGGACCAAAAGAAAAAAGTGGTGCTCTGAAGTAGCAGGTCTTGACTGGCGTAATTTGGAGTTATAAAGCATTGTTTGGGTTTTACAGGTGTACTTTAATGTCAGTGAAATTACCTTGCTCAAAGCCTTCAATGGATTCATCTTTAGCAAGTGTTTAAGAGCCATTGACTCGTCTCTTGTTGCTGACAAACCATCTAGATTCAACCCATGGTTCTGTTCAGCTTTTCTCCTTTCCCTCCTCTCTCTCTTTTTCTCTCTCTTTTTCCTCTTTTTTTTTTTTTTTTTACTAGCAATTTGATGTTTGATCATTTGAGGCAATGAGGCGGAGGGTAATTTACGTTATCAGGGAGGTATGAGGGGTGCTGGGAACCCAGACGCAAGGCCCATTCGCCTGCTAAAGCGCCATCGTAATGTAATGAGACTCCAGTCAAGTGCAGCTAGTAATGGAGAGGAACATTTCCCATTCATCTGCCTACCTGAGACTCCACCGAATACGACAATAACTTTTGCACAGGAGGAGCAGGGGGGAACACGGCGAAGGGGGGCTGGAGTCCCCACAGCATGACTCCCTCTGTCTCATGGAGAAGCACCACAGTCTCATCCTTTAGACCACTGAGGGAAGCAAATTGACACAACTCAGAAAGCCACAAAACAGGTTGTTGGAAGTGCTTAACCCTTCCCAGGTCCTTTCTGGCAAGCACCTGGCCAGCAAAGACCCCCAGCCTTCCCTGCCGGTCTGTGACTGGGTCTCCCTGCCCCAGTTCCTTGGCTGCTGCATCCCCCAGCACAGAGTTGGACCCTCACACAGAGACAGCTTGGAGAGGATGGGCGCACCAGAGCAGGCCACTGGGAAGGTGCCTAGCAGAAGTTGAAAAAAGGAAGAAAACAATTTCCCAGAAGTGCTCCAAGGTCATTTCCCTCCAACGGAGTTTCTGAAAAAAGCCCTTTTCCCTGATCACCATAGCCAGCTCCATCACTTGCTGGCAAGCGTGGCTTCCGATTACAAAACCAGATTTCTGAGAAACCCCTTCCATTTGTTTTTAAGTATGGAAAACTGGACATTGGGATTGCATCAACAATTTCTTTTAATACCACTTTCTAATATCAGTCAAAAGGCAAACAAAAAACCTAATCCTGCCCCAGACCTCCAGCGCCCTGAATGTCCACCCCAGGGAGGATTTCATTCATCACAGCCATATCGGAGCAGCCCCCTCCTGCCATAGGTACTGGAGGAGCAGACACTAACTGCTCTGTGGTGACCCAGGGGTGGCTGTTCCCACAACAAGGATGAACATATTTACATCATCCTGGCCAGTGGGAAACCAAGGCACAGAACAGTGCCCCGTGCCATGCCATGAAAAATAAAATCCAAGGGCTTGTTTCTTTTTTTCAGGGAATGAGTTCCCAAGGATGCTGGGAGTCATTTCTGTTCCCCTGCACACCTTGAGGTCTGCTCCTCAGCCTTGTCCCTTGCCTGTAAAAGCCTCCCTGGCTGCAGATTCACTCTCCACTCTGTCTGTGTAGCGCAGTGACAGGGCCTCCCAGCAGCACAGTAATAACAACAGTAATACCCACCACCAGCAATAACAATGATGCACATATTCAAGTTCTCACAGGCGACCCTGCTACTCTGCACACTTTGTTTGCAAGCTGAGGGTAATTATAGCTTGAGGGAAACTCCTGGATGCAAACAGATCTCCCAGTACAAAGACCTCAACGTGTGTCAAGGGTGGTAGGTGGCAGGGACGAGATACAGAGGCAGGAGAGATTAATTTCATTCATCAGCCTGTCCTAAGCTTGATGTTTGTTCCCAGAACTCAGTCTGAGAAAGGGAGAGAGAGGAAAGGAGAGGGGGAGCAAGAGGGAGAGACCTCAGCTCCCCCTCCCCGCCCTCACCAAATTCCTGCCACATGGACCCTTCCAATTATATCCACGTTTGAAAGGCTGCTGTCAGGATGAAAGGCACAGAGCAGTAATGAACTGACGATTAATTTGCAGTTGGCTCACCCAGTGCGCAAACGTCTCTCAGGCTCGCTGCATGCGGGTGCTAAATATGACGATGTCAGCAATTGTCAGCCAGAGTCAGGGTTACCCTTAATAAGAGTCTCTCTCTCTGCTGCCTGATTGCCCACTGCCTGCTTTCAGGGGCTCCAGCTCAGCTCCCCATCTTCCCAACAGCGAGGGGAGCCCTGGACAAGCCCAGCAGCTGCCAAAGTAGCAAGAGGAAGGGAAAAGAAATGACCCTCTCCCCTGGCAAAGTGGCAGGAGCAGCTGCCAGCGCTAACTGCCTCTGCCCATGCCAACTTTGACCTGGGAGAGTTACGGCTTATGCTGGCACAAAAATAACTCAGGATATGAGCGGGCATGTAAGCATCAGCCATGCCTAGCCTGGGATCCTTTGCATCTCCAAAACTAGCAGCAAATATCACAGCTCCACAATCCAGGCTTAAAACACATCTCTCAGTCTCCACATTCTAAGCCAGCATCACCATGTTGGAGGGAGCATGATGGCCAGGGAATGTGACTGACCCTGAGTTTCAAGCCGGAGCTGTTGCAGAGAAACGCCCTTTCCCGTACCAGCAGCTGGGTTTCAGGTAAGCATTAGGGGTCGACGCAGCCTGACGGAGTCTGAGCATATTTCCTCTCCTCCTCAAACACTGCTGCCAGCCCTTGCATGGAGGCAAGAGGCACACACTTGGGTACCACTGTGTCAAGCACTCTGTGAGAGCATACAGAGGGATCGGCCGTGCTCCAAAGAGTTTGCAGGCTAACCAGGCAAGATACGCCTGGGTGTGGGAGGGATGCAGTGGAGACTGCTGGATTGACAGGGCTGGGAATACAACCTGCTTTTTCTGCATTAAGGGGCCTGTCATCAGGCCACGAGGGAATGCTGCTTTGCAGAGGGAAGCACAACACCTGCTCAAAAGACACAAATATTCAAAGTAAAGGGCAATCCCTTGGTATCACACAAAGACACCTCCTGAGCACTCCCAGGGAATTCAGGGTGTGCACAATAGACCTGCATATTTCATCTATCCTTCCTTGTCCATCCACCAAATCCACTTAGAATCATAGAATCATACAATCACTAAGGTTGGAAGAGATCTCCAGGATCATCTAGTCCAATCATCTCCCTGCCACCTATTACCCACTAAACCATGTCCCTAAGTACCAGATCCAACCTTTCTTTAAACACCTCCAGGGATGGTGACTCCACCACCTCCCTGGGCAACCCATTCCAATGCCTGACCAAGACACTTCATCTTCTGCCCCCATTCTCACAACAGGGATGGGATCCAGGCCTGAGCCATTAGATACCTCAAAGAGGTATTTTCTTCACCTGTCTGAAGCTGAGCACCTCAAATCGCTGGGCACCTTTGAGAATCTGGGTTCAAGAGGGTTGTAATAAATCCTGCTGTGAGGCAAGCATCAGATGCCTAGGATGTAGCAAGGCAATGTTCTTTGATGGATTTGGTGCAAAGTGTAGGGCATTAGAAGTGTTCATACAGCAGTTCCCTTTTAGACTGCCCGAAGGCCTGTAAAATACATTTCACATCCCTCATTCACTAGATGATCAGCTAGATTATTAGACCTGCCTTCACATTATTATGTTGGGATCTGAGATGGGTGCATTGATTTCATCTTAGGCATGGAGTTCTAGAGCTCCAGAGGGCTGATTAACAGGATATGAAAATCAGCTGCAAATGACTGAAAAGCCTCTACCTGGGATTATAAACCAATCACTCTACTCTTCCTGCTGCAAATATTGCCTATCATCAGTATATATCCCAGAATGTGCATAAAATCCCCAACACCTGCCATTATAACTGTGGGATTCCTGTGCAGCCTGTGGAATCATACAATGCTTAGGGTTGGAAGAGACCACAGGGATCATCTAGTCCCAAATGTGCTCTAATATCTTGTCATTGTTACCCTTTTTACCGTATATAAACAATGCTCCTCTGTGGTTGCCAAAGCTCTAATACCAGCAGATTCGGTAGGTGCTCTGTCACTGTCACTAGTGTCAGCTTTATCATCACAGCTCACCTTGCAGATGGCCAAGCCCATTGGTGTTACTGGGCCTGGAATCAGGCGTTTCCTCACCCGCTGCTAGTCCTCACCTCTTTCATGGACATATGGACATGGGACTGAGAGGTATTTCTCCTTGGGACACTTTTTCTTAGGAAATTTCACACCTGAGCTGACTGGAGCATCCTGTGAATTCATGGCATTTACAGCAGCTGGTGTTGCTTAAAGTAAGAAAAGAAAAAAAGCCCTAGAAAAACATATTCCAGAAAACTGAGTGCCTTTTCTATTGAGACATTCTGAAACATCCTTCTGATGATTGGTTCAGAGTGGCATTTAGTTCTAATTTTATTTGGATGTTAATAGGCAATGTTTACAGAGCTCAATCACCGAAAGAAGTATCCTTTTTCACCTTGAACAAGACATTTAATTTAATCAAAAGTGACATTGTGGGTTTCACCATCATCACCACCTCTTGATTTGCAAAAAAAAAGTTTCAGCAGAACCAAAACCAGCTCATGGCCAGGTATGTGGGTCTTTGAAACTGCCTGCAACTAGGAAGTCTGCTATTCACCCAGTTCTGGTACAACTGTATTTTGTCGCTAGTCTTGGGGTGCCCACACAACTTACCAGTCAGTTTCCCTGCATGAAATCGCATTCCCTGTCTGGAGAAAAGTACGGAATGATGAGAGGAAAAAAAGATACTCAGAGATAGGATCTACTCAGAAGGCAAGTGCTCAGGATGGCCTGAGGTCCATCTTAGCAAAATGGACATATTATTACTGGCACAACCCCCTGGCAGTGTTACAGGTTATAACCTTATAGGTCTTGCTATAATCACAGATGTGTTTGTACCATGTAATTCCTGCCATTGGAGCCTGGCATTTCAGGCACTGCTTCTAGCATTGCTCTCACTCCCTCCTTGCCACTTCCCCAGCAGATGTATGGGGTGTCCTGCCAGTGGGCAACAACCCGGGTCCAGCTCACACACCATTTTTAACAACTTGCCTCAATGAGAACTTTCTACAGAGATGCTTTCTGAGCCACTTTTCCTGCCTACCAAGCATGCCTGGGCCTGGGAGAGCAGCTTTTTGGCTTTCCCCGCACCTTCCACCCTGCCCAGCTACCCTCTGGAGCTGGCTCGGTGGCTGCGCCATGCCTCAGCGTGGAGCGGGAGGTAGCAGAGTCATGGCACTGATGCCACTTGGCAGGCGCTCCTAATGACACTGCATCCACATGAAAGCCAAACACAGCCCTTGGAGAGCAGAGGGCTCCTCTGCAAAGGAGACCTGAGCCCTTTAAGGAAGAGAGAGGAGCAGAAATCAATTGTCTGCTCTCCTTCCTCCCTGGGCCCCCCTCTCCCCCTCCTCCATCACCACCACCACCACACACGCACCCTATTCACCCTGCTGGAAGGTGACATTTGCTATTAACCTTATATTGGGCCATTTTGTAAATCAATGTCACTTACATTTAATAACAAGTGTAATCAAAGGAATTATGCAAATTTAATTTGATGCTTCTTGAATTATGCAAATCTGCACCACATATAATGGCTTCTGACATGTGCCCAGTTGGAGAACGTTCCATTACCTCCTCTCTTATTACCCCTATTATTATTTTTATTTTTTTATCCTGTGGTGGGGGGGAGGGAGAAGGGAGGGAGCAGCGGTTAGGCTTGGAGGCAGGGGGGACAAGCGAGTGCAGGGGGAAGAGAAGGGAAAGAAGAGGGGTGGTGGAGGAAAGCACTCCTTTGCCTGCATTTTGAGTAGAAAAGCCTCCTGAAGGCATTTCTGTTATTGTTATTGCAGAGCAAGGAGAGCGGGGCAGGGAGGGGGGGAATGGGGATGGGGGGAATCATTTCCCATGAATGGCTTTGCAGGCAATAATACTATAAGCCTCTGATTCTAAATTACTGCCCTTCCAGTCCTATCTCCAGCATGATATTACTCTCCTTGGCCTCTTCTTCCTGAATTACTAGGCGAGCTGGGGGAGGGTGAGGGAAGAGGGGAGCAGGACCCACAGAGTGGAAAATGCAGAATGAATGGGTGAAAAGGGGTCTCAGGTTTTTTTGCTCCACGGCCACCCCTGATACCTTCACATCCTTATTCCTCCTGCCAGCGCCACGGGAGAAGAGCTGTTCTTTTCCCCTTTGCTTTCCCACCGCTTACTTGTTTCCTTGCACATGACCTCAAGATCAGGGAAAGACTGCCACAAGATGGATGTGCCACGGTTTGCAATATCTTCTCAAAAACATGGAACATCTACATCCAGTGGCACCCCAAGATGCTCCCTGTGCAAGGACTTCAGTGTCTGCAGCACCAGAAGTCAGGCTGGACCAGCCTCTTTTTCCGTTGGTTTTGCTTGTAAGAGACAGCAAGAAGATTTGATGATCACAGAGTGGATCAGAAAGACAGTGAAGTGACGATAGTAGAATATATCACAATGGACCATATTTTCCTCTTCTGGACCACTCACAGGAACTGATGAGTTACTCTTGTTATGATAATTTATGCAGTATGACCTTGGGCGAGACCGCTCCCACTTATGTATCTTGGTGTCCTCACACTTGTGCAAAGCAGATAAAGAAATTGATGTATCTTTTGGAAGGAGGAGAAGAAAGAGGAGACAAAATGTGTTTTTAAAAGTCTGTGTGCTCATCTAATGTAAATTGATATGCATTATGAGGGCACAGTACCAGAATGGCTCCATAATTTCTGTAAGGCAAAGAGTCACGAATATCAGATGTCTCCCCACTTTAGATTTGAGAAGTGAAAGGCAGAGGAGGATTTCCACATTTCCCAGTCAATTTACACTTGCCATGTTTCCTTTCAAAACTCTTATTTTTTTCCCTCTGCTCTAAATATTTCTCCTTTTCTTACATAGCCCTACAAGACTGCAATTTTTTTTCTAATCGAAAATAATTTCCAGATACACATCCTTCATTTGGATTTACAAAATAATAAAGCAGAAAATATTTCTAGATTATTTTTTATGCCTGTCAATAGTTCAAATTCTTTTTAAAGCTAAAGAAAAGGGGGCAGTGTGTTTTAATGGAAGGAGTGATTTTTCATCTGTTGTCAAAAATGTACTCTCATAAAAACTTTGGTGAGAGGAAGCTGTCCCTACTGTGCCTAGACTGAAAATCCAGAAGTTTCTTGTGGAAAATGCCAGTTTTCCACAAATGCCAGGGAATTTCAGCCAGTTCTTGATAATATGGCTTCCAGCAATGATGAGGTCAAAAGGACGTGCTTACCCCATTTCAGGGCTAACATCTGCTAGGTTTGGAAAAGAAACCTGTAACTCACTCAAGGAGTGCTTGCTGATGTGAAAGGAATTCATGCCCTGATGGTATTTGACAGCACAACCTGCAGCTCTCCAATGTCATCGCCACTCCACCACTGCTGCCCATACGGAAAACAAGGGTGGATATTCATCTCAAGACCTGTGGCTGCTGATAGAAATCCTGCTGGGAAGACTCAGTCTGGTGTCTTGTCCCGCCTCTGCCAAGGGAACCTGGTCCCATGCTCTCCAGCCCTCAGGACTGCAGTGCCTGAAGGAGGGGGGTGTCAGCAGAGACATCAATAACGGTGTCTGGCACTTGCTCACCTCTGCCTCGGATTGTTGATTCACTGCCCAGAGATGGTGTCGGTCATTAAGAGGCTGAAGAAAAGAATAAAGCTCGTTTCAGAGACAGATACCTCAATAACCTCTAAAGTCCTCAGCCCATAGATTCTGGAATGCATGGAGGACAGAGAACTTGCCTTGCCTTGCCTTGCCAGCAGACAATCTCCATTGCTCTCATGGACATGGGGATGGTAAGGACCTGTGCCTGTCCCCTGGTGCCAGGTGCTGCGCAAGCAGATCAGCAGGAGGGTTCCCACTGCAAAGTGTCGTAGCTGAAGCACCACTGCTCAGATGCCCACCTCACACATCCCCTGGCCCTGAAGGTACTTCTAGGGAAGCGTGTTAATGAATGCATGGAGCTGAACTTGTCCCTGGTGTTAAGCCTGCTGAGGTCAATAGAGGTACCAAAGAGCCTGTAGGGTCCTTGTCTTGAATTGGTACGTAGCAGATGTGTCTCTCCTACAGTGAGAGATCAGCACACAACATGCTGTCTCATAGCTGGTGTTTCTGGGTTTGTCTCTCCATGGAGCTTTTCAGGAGAATGTCTCTGAACAACACCAGCCATGGGTATTCCAGAATAAAAGGGTCTATGTTGGAGTTGGTTGGGAATAGCTGTCAAGAACAGCCTTGTGAGGGTAGAAAATGTTCTGCACACTACACCACAGCCAGCAGCACCAGTCACAGAGCTAAAGCAAGGTACATTGGTGACTGTTGTAACATGTGCTCACTGCTGTCTATGTGTTCCTCAACCTCAGCCCCAGTTGGAGGATGCCAGGTACAACAGAGCAACCAGAGGAGTCTGAAAGTCAAAGCCTTTTCACCAGGCAACCTGTTTCCTGGAGCTTAGGTTCTGATTCTGCAGGATGATTCAGAAATGGGCAATGCAAAGTTTCCAAGTCCAGGCTGAAAGACCTTTGTGCCATTGCTGGGAGAGGGAATTTGCTTTGCTTGAGCCCTGGAGCTTCCCCAGGGTAAACAAATAGAGTGGGGAAGTGCCTCTGAAAGCCATAATTTACACAAGAGCTCTAAAGGGACTGCTCTCAGTGGGAAGCCATGCTGCTTGAAGTTTCCTTGCTTTTCCCTTCCCTGGAAATCACAGGTCATCACTTGCAGTGGCCTCTTCCCCACTAAAACTGTAAACAGCAAAGAGCCATAAAAACACCGAAGCACAGAAAGGCTGAGAATCTGATCTGATGGGAAAGGGCAAGCTGGCAAAATGACCATGTAACATCCTGGGAAACAGTTTGAAGGGAGCAGGCTGTGATGGTGCAAGAGAAGAGCTGCTGGAGGAAGATAGCGAGGGCTTCAGAGGCAGCAGAGGCAGGGGTGAAGAAAAGGCCCTGTGACATCCGGCAGCCATGTGGAGAGGAGTTTCCCAGGAAAATTTCATATGTGCCAAGGCCTTGCCACCCCACTCCCAGAAGGGACTTAATCTCTAGTGCCTTTGGTACTTTAAACAGTGCCCAGCACAATCATTTATTTGCTGATGAGAGGAACTGGCATGGTCTTTTTCATTAAAACAAAATTTTAAATGAGAGCTGAAGAAATGAAATTATGGACAGTCCTACTTTTGACCAGGGTCCCAGCTCTCGCACTGCTGCTTATGCTTGGGCAGGGCGCACAGAAGCTAACGGGTATTCTCCCTGCTCTGTTCCTCAGTTTCCCCACCTGTAAGGAGGAGATGACAGGACAGACACTCAACCCACAGGGCTGGCACAGACCCCACCAGCAGCGGCTTTTCTGCAGTGTCACTCCATTGGCATCAGTGGTGGAACCTCTTGCTTAGCAAAGAAAAAAGGGGGCTGAGGGTGATGCCAGGAGGGAAGATGTTCCCATTTACCCTTGCCCTGGCAATGGCAGAGGACAAGGAATTTCACTGGGTAGCCACCAAAGTTTCTCCTTCCTTTTAGGGGAGATGAAAGGAGCATAGCAGTCACATTTGGTGTAAGTGGGTTGTATGTAGCAGTGAGACCTAAGAGCTAGGCAAAAAACACCGGTAAATGTCACATAAGAAACTGAACAGGTAGATCAGCTGATCTTTTACAATGAGCTAATTACATATTTTGTTACTATTTTTTTATGTGTTACATAATTCAATTACTGCAAAGAGCTCCAGGAGTTAAACATTTGGAAAACACTATTTTGAGGACAAGTATTGTCTTCCTATAAGCATGATTGGGATTTGCATGGACAGAGTCTCCCAATGCCCATTTTAAGCTGGCAAGCATCTGATGAAATGCAGAAGCAGCAAAGTGGGGACCAGAGGCCAGTCTCTTTTGGAGCTCCGTCATTCCAGCACCCTGAAAGCTTTGGCAGATCCTGCTGGCATGAAACCCACAGCCTGCTTCCCACATTAAGCTGGGGAAAGTCCTGACGCATGGGTTAATGACCGCAAGTATATCTAACATCTGTTAGACGGGGAAAAAGTAGTGAGGCCCCATGGAGAACTCTCTATCCACTTGCTGCAAGGTCCACTTACCACAGGCCCCTGGCAAAAATCAGCATCACCCTGCTCTGGCTCCCTCTCACATCCCAGGCCAGCCTCTCCTGGTTCAAGCAGTGGCCCCACATCTTTGCTGCCTGCATCCAGGTGCAGGGATGATAAATGGTTCCAGGGCCTTACTCGGAGGCTCTATCCCCAGCAATGCCACGGGAGTCACACATCTGAGTGCTGCTTTTAGCCCAGCAGAGCAAACTCATCCTGGTGCAATCCCATCAGCATCAACGGAGCCTCACAGAGGGTGAATCCTGCTTGCTCAGCTTCTCTCCAGCACCTGATCCTGCATACAGAGAGCATGGAGATCTTTTATTCTCCCTCTCGCACTTTCATTCCTGCCCATTTTTCATTCCTTCTTCCCAAACACACGGGCTTGTAGAAATTCTACAAGTTATTCCTGCCTCATTCCGGGGCAGTTCAGCAGAGATGGTGATCCTCCGATTTATCCGCTTACACCCTCTCCAAGAAGCGAGTTCTTGGCACCACAGGGAGATGGATTATTTGATTTTTATTAATTTATTGAAGGGAAGAAAGAGGGTGGAAATTGCAATGAAAGGGACAGCCAGCAAGATGGCAAGGAAGAGAGGTTAAAAATGAAGTCATCATCTAATTGGCCCGCAGTGAATTATTCACATGTATAATCTTTTAAAAAAAAAATTCAGCACAAGGCAATGCAAGTAAATGCTGTTCATGTTTAAAAGTCATTTCCATAAGTAAGTGCAATTTCTCTACTGTTTGCCCCTGTTTAATGAAGTGAAATCTTGTTTGCATTCCTCCCAATTTCCCAACGAAAGGCGCCCAAGCGTTTGCACCAAAATTACTCGGCCCAAATTAAAACCCTCCAACACTTAAAAAAAAAAAAGGAGGAAAGGGGGGAAAAATCAGACTTATTTTTAAAATGCCTTAAGTGCATCCCAGCATCCTAATTTATTTTTAGACACTCGTTATTAAGAGTAGTAGTAAGTTTCCCCTTCTCTCTCGCTCTCTCTCTTATTTAAATGAACTTAATGGCAATAGATGCAAATGTCTGGAAGAGGAAAATAGTTAACATTTATTTATTCTTACTGTTGTCTCTTCCCTGGCTGGTGTCATTAGAACAGTTCGTTGCATCCCATTCGCTCCCATTAGCTCTGCTATCAGAGCCACCCAGCACGACTCCAGCACGGCTCGAAGTGCTTTCTGCGGCCCACATAGGGACTACATCATCATCTCCGAGGCACTGGCTTAATGACAAGAAAAAAAATCGGAATATATTGCACAGCGATCTGGGGAAACAACAACAAAACCCACCGCTGCCACTGCCATCGTCACCCGATGCCATCTCCCCTTGACCCGGGGTGCACGGCCCTGCCTCGTCCGGGTGGCAGGACAGACAGACGGGCTGGCTGTGATGCTGGGACAAACATGCCTTTGCAATTCATTGATCTGGGCAATGTGCAGAGAAATATGCCAACGGGGACCTGGAGTGCTTGCAAACGCGCTCAGGAGGACCCAGCGAGACTGGAATGGGTTCAAACAGCTGCTCAGTGCCGGCAGAGCCATCTCCTCCCCACCCAGGGCTGCCAGCCGGCTGGCTCCTGGCTCCCTGGTGCAGGCAGGAGCAGCCAGTGCTGGTGGTGGGCTGGGGGGCTTGCACTCCCTCACTAGACAAACCCTGCTTTCCTCCAGTGCCCCCACTGCTTCCCAGCAAGAGTGTCTCCTAAAACAAACCAGACCAGCCTCCATGTGCGAGCAACATGCATCTCAGTGCAGTGTCCCCCAAGCTGCCAGCTCCAGTGACAGCACACGTCACCCCACATTGTCCCAGCCCACCAACCACCTCTGCAGAGATAAAGGGCTACCCCAGGGAGCAGTGGCCGAGGGCCAGCACTGGCAAGCAGCAGCCCAGAGAGGCAGATGCCCCAGTGCCCAGGAGAAGTGACCAACAACCACCATCCCCCTGAGCACCAGGGTTCTCTCCCACCCCCTGGATGTGGAGGTGGACCTGGCCCACATCAGAGCGTCAAAATCCCTTTGCAAACAAGAGGGACACAACAGGTCCCCCATCCAGAGTGCCCACAGGTTTTGGGCACTCCTGAGCCCTTCACCCCCCGCAGGTGGCACACAGGCGAGGGTGGGGGCAAGTGCAGGAGAGGGAGATCAGGGCTCTGTGACAGCACTGGCTGACAAAGCAGCATTTAGGAGGGAGGACATCAGCATCTGCAGCGCTGACACATAAAAGAGAGGCGGCAGCTATTGCAGGCGGGGATGGAGCCACGTGAAGGGCCCTCCCCCCTCCATAAAGTTGACATTGTCTCCCGTGATAACTTTTCTGCTGAGGTAGGAGACACTTTACTGCAGAGTTGCACACAGCAAGTAGCTGCCCTCCCCCCCGCCCCTTCCCATCCTCTCCCTCTCTCTCTCCAGCATCATTTACATCCTTAATTAGCTGTAATTCTGCAGTGCTCATTAGGGAAGGACTGGAAAATATCAAGGAGCCCACAAGCAGGGGGCTTCAGGGGAGAGGGAGGAAGAGGGGGATGCAGGCATCAGACTGAGAGGGGATGCCCAAGGCTGGATTGTGGAGCCAGGAGCTACTTGCTTAGTTCGGATGGGATGATTACACTAATTCGGGAGCAGTGATGGAGTTAAAGAGGCCACACTGTCCCACCTAGAAATGCAGAAGTCCTGCCCAGAGGATAGCAGCATCTCACCAAGAGGATTTGTTCTTACCTCCTTGCTCACAGGTGATGTCTCTCTGCTGGATCATTCAGTGCCCCACACTCTTAAAGTCAATTGTCAGATGAAGAAGGAGGAGGGCAAACTTCCTCTTCAATGCAGGCAGCTACACAAACCTGTCCTCTCCTCCAGCCTTGTGAGGATTTATCCAGCAAAGAGGTTTCTCTGGAAAATTGCAGTTGACTGGGCTAATGCATTTCTGCCAGGGGTATCACTGTGCTGCAACCTTTTGGTTAGAGGAAGAAAGACTCAAAAGTGATCCAGAAGAAAATCTGAATGAGTAGTTAATTTTTTTTTAAAGCAGATACTCTCTTGATTTGAAACAGGGAGGGTTGACTATTTTGAATGTGACTTCAGTGACCTAAAATAATAAAAAAGCGAGAAATCAGGACTTGAAACTATAGCCAAACTTTACATTCTGAGTTGTTGTATCCTTCAACCTCAAATGGGCAAACATTGTGAAGTTCTACTTTTGGTCCAGATATTTGGTATTTGGAGACCAGCAGCAGACCCAGACTGCTTATCTGGACTCCCTTTTGCTCAAGAGTATACAAACACAGAGAGACACAAGTCCTCCCTCTTCAAAGTTTCAAAGTACGAGACCATTAAGGAGATATTATTGCCTGCTTGCCCTAGCCGGAAAACAGAGAACAGGTAGATTAAGTGAATTGGGCAAGGACATAAAGGAAGTCTGTGGCAGAGCCTGGCATTGACCATCAGATTTCCTAATGCCTCTCTTTGAACTGCTAGATACCCTTCCTTATGCTGTAGCACATGGACCTTTGCCTGCTTACTTGCTCTTGCAGTTCTGGGTACACCTTTGGCTATTTTTTAATTCACTGCATAGCTGTATCTTTGCTCGAGGTTAGATGTACATGCAAAAGTCTACCTGGGAATTCAGTGAAGTCGATGAGGATGGCCTTGGCAAATCCACCCTCCTACTTTTCATTTGCAATATGTGAAGCCCTCAGGATGAGCGGTGGTGGTACGCCTCACTAAAGACTCAAAATGCCACCAGTGCATGCTGGATTGTTTACAAATGTATGGGCATGTGCACAAATGGTAACTTGCGCTTATAAGTATCTTTCTTTTGTATTAACTTCTTCAAATTTCTGTTAGTGTTTGTATGAAACTTACCATAACAGAGAATCAGAACAAGCAAACATGCCAGAACAACTCAAGAGAAAACCCTGAACCCAGTGAAGCATAACTTTACAGAAGTGTCTAGGACCTTTGCAAAACAACATCTCAGTGGTTCACATCATTGTCTCTGAGGTTTAACACAGGTTAACTCTTCTCACACTTACCCAAGACAACTTATTTACACCTTTCAAGCAAAGAGAATTCTGGCCCATCTTTCTGTCTTAACATCTGTCTTTTCCTATAGTGTTTGGTACATAGATCCCTAACATCTTTACAATGGAAATAAAATTTCTACACGAAAATTTCTAAAACTCTACACGAAATTCGAGTTGCAAAGAAGTAGCAGTGGACCAGAGACTGCCTGGATCTCATTGCGGTGCTTTAAAGAGCATCTTCTCTGCACTTCCAAGGGAGCACTTAGTCAAGATTTTCAGTGACAAATTGGCAATGACAAACCTTCAGAATGGATTTTGTCCATTACCATTCTACTATTTGGGAGGAAGGAAGAAGATCAGGAAAAAAAATACTAGATCCACATGCCTATTAGAAATGTTCAACTGGTCCCAGGAAAGATGCCTCATCATTGCCTGGGTGTAGAAGACAGGGATGCCTGTTGTCTGAGACTTCTGTGTGGCCTTAGCTCTGTCCACGTGATGTGAGTGGCTGGTGGGATTCTGCAGGGTGTATATACCTGCTCCCAGACATCCACAGAAGAGGGTGTGGAAGTGGAAGGAGCTGCCTGTGGTTGTTGCATAGCTCACAGCTGTGAAGGCCAGCTCCTGGGCAACAGCTCATGCTTGCACAAAGCCGTCTGCACTCTCCCACTCACGGCAGTAAGTGATTTCCTTTGAAATGGCTCAAAAGTGTCTTTTGCAAATTGCTCATTAGTGGGTTCTTTGATACCTAGAGTACCAATGAATGGCATCATTCCTGCAGCCTACTTGCCATCATTACATTTTCCTCTCCTGTACTTCATCCTTCTGCTCCAAAGCCTACAGGAACAACAGGAGCCTGCCTTTTGCATTGCAGCAATAGTCAGAAATCCCAAGCTCAGACAAACTGAGTCTGGGACAACGTGAGGTTAAGCAGAAAAACAGATAAAAGTATGAATCACAGATATTCAAATATGAGTCACCTTTCCCACGGTTTGGTTTCAGGGCTGGCTGTACGGAGGATGGACCCAAGGCATAAATCAGTGGTTTACATGACTGTCAGAATCAGCAGCAAACCTGCACCTGGGATGGATGGCCCTGTATGACCAGAGACAAGTAAGGAGGAACACGCTGACCTGCATAGAAGCAAGCTTTTTTTGTGTTTATATGTGGATAGGCACATGGGAGTTAAATTATATGTGTGCACATTTATATTTTTGTGTGTGTGTTGGGATGTGCCTGATCCTGCACATCAATGTGTGCAGATGGCAGGAGAGGAAGGGGGACTCCCCAGGCTGCACACCAGCTCAAGTGTGGGCGAGAGTTTGTGGACTGCTACTGAACAGCTTGAGGCATCAAGCCTTACAATAAGCTGTAAGGGCTTATTTCCAGTACAGAGCATTTTCCCCTGCTAAGAGTCAATGAAAACATTTCTGCAAACCTCCCTCAGGTACCACACAGCAAATGTAACACCAAGGAAACATTGGGGAAGATTTCTGGTCATTCAGACTGTGGTAGCTTGAGGAGAAAGCCTAGCCCGTGAAAAGACATCGCTCGTGTAATTTGCAGAGATACTTGCCCGAATAGCCTCCCACTTCTCAAGTATTCTTTCAGTTTGCAGCAACATCTTTTTCCATCTCCCTGATTCTTTCACAGGGCCTTGGAAGAGACACAGATTTGCTCCACATTAGGTTTCCTGGCATTATTGCCTGTGGTCACTCCTGCCGGGAGGAGCTGGGAAGAAAAGAGCTCTGACCCAACCTGCATCCCTACACTGCTCCACACCAGGCTGATTGCAGGGATGCAGCAGCCGGTACCCTTCCAGCCTCCACCGGCCCCACTGTTCCCTCCGCACCCCTACCCCAGCTCTGTGGGCAACTAAAAGCTTCTCCTACCCTTCATCTGGGCCTCCTGATGGGACTTTGCTTGCTCTCTGTGGTGCAGAGAGCACAATGTCAGAGCATCGCCTCCAGAAACAGGTCCTCTCTCAGCAGTCAAAGCCAAGCCTAACAGTGCCTCCTGCTGAACCCACTGGGATGGCCAGCACCTTGCTCCTTGGGCTTCCTGATCTTTCCCACAGGGACTCAGGCAGTGAGAGGGAGGAAGATTGATAGCAAGGAAAAGCAGTGGATGAAAAGCAAACTCACACTACATAAATTCTTAAATGATTTTTATAAGGAGACAACATTGTAACAACTTGCCAAGAACAACACCGAAATTATTTCAAGGTTTCCCATTTGTTTGTAAAGTGAATATTAAAAGTGCAGGCAGCAATTTCCCCGTGTTCCCCTGGGAACTGTTAGTGTCCGTAGTAACGAGGTCATTCCTTTTTTATTAGGAGAAGGGTTTCTGTAAAGTTAAATGTGCTGACAGCCTCTTGCCTTTGATGTTGGGTTTCACCTCAGTCCCTCCTGCAGATATTGCTGCTCCTCCCTCGCAAAGACACATCCCTGACAAACAATCTCCCCTCTGTCTTCCCTACTTGTTTGTTTAGATGCATGATAGGCAGCTCTGTTAAAGGGCAGCACAAGAAGGCGGGGTGGTGTTTCAGTGGATGGGAGAGATGTGAGAGATTTGGTTGCTGTAATTAAGTCAGTCTTCATTCCCCCAAACTGCTGGGACTCAGTACCCTTCATTTTATTGACCAGACAGATAATTACAGTGACAGCAGTCACAAACTCCCCAGTTACAGCTGCACTAAAATTGTCATGGTACCATGTTCGATGAACATGGGACTTGCAGAGCCCTTGCCACAAAGCCCAGGCTGGAAGGGGAGGCAGGGAGGAGCACCCAGCTCCATGCCTGCTCCTCTGGGGCTCTTCTTGCTCTGCAGCGAAGGAAATAAGTCCTTCCCCCTGGCAGAGTGGAAAAGCCCTTCCCCAGGAGGACACACGAGACTCA
>VWZZ01000863.1:518236-535736 GCA_013399095.1 Psophia crepitans | reverse complement strand
GGATCACTGCCCCCGCGGCATGGTCACTCTCGCGCTGCCGGCCCTGATTGGCAAATCAGCCACGCGCTTGCGGCATTTGGCTGGCAGCGGTCTGGGCACTAATAGAGTCTCCTACTAAAGGGACAGCGTAGGAGGGAGAAGAACTCCATGGTAGGAACAGGTGAATGTGTGTTATTGACATCGTTTGCGATTCAAAGTGCTCTACAGTGTCAGGAAAACATTTTCCCCCATTAAACAAACAATCTGCCAGACAGTTTCAGGCTCTGTCACTCCCCGTCAGTCTCCCCAGCAGCAGTTTGGCAGGTGCTGGCACACTCCCTCCGCTTTGATCTTGCAAAAAGACGACTAGCACTGAAGGAGGGGAGGTGGTCATCCCTGGGAGGTGACAACCCTTTGCTCACCGTGGTCAGTAGGAAGCCAGAGGGGTGCTCCAGCAAAGGGGATGGATGTGGTCTGCACTGGAACCCTGGAGCAATACCTGGTCCATGGCAAAGCCACACCAGCGGGCCCAGGGCAGCGGTATGCAAAGAGAAAAGGGCTGGCTACCAACATGAGGTGGCCCTCCCCATACCTCAGGGCTGACGAGGCTGCAGCAGCAGGAGCACAGGTCTTAATCCCAGCTCTGGCACTTCCTCAATACATGACCCCACACTACTGTCTGTGTTTCCATGCCCTGTCTCTGTAAACTATTGAGGACAAGTGTTGGCGCATGCTTGTGTTTGCCCAAAGCCTGGCACGGCAGAGCCCTGTTCCTGTGTCCACAGCTTGGCTGAGGGCGATGCCGCAGCCGTGTCCGCAGGAGGCACTGCCGCTAGGTAATACCTGCACCAAGGGCCAGGCGGGGCAGCAAAAGGGTGAGTATTCTTCGAGGGAACACGGTGTGTCACACCCAACAAGGCTTGTCCTCTGCAAAGGGACATTGATGCAGCAGACGAAGTGGTTTTTCTGCAAGGACACAGCAGCCTTTCAAAAGGTAGCAAATGCTTTCTCTGAGTTACTCAGTTACACGTTCCAAACTCCCAAACTACACAAATCTCCTGAGAAAATGCAAGTCAGTCAGAGAGAAATCTTGGAGCCACTTCAAACGTTTTGCCAATAATTCATGCAATGAGATTAAAAAAGCCATTTCTTCCTTTGCCAAGTACACAGAGACCAGAGTGTTCTCTATTGTGTAGGAACATCACAGCATGTAGCATTTGACAAGGAAAGGTCACCGGGGAGGGGCTACAACTCCTTCTTTAAGAGGCTGCTACCGGTGTCCTTTGGAAAAACTGGTTTTACTCTGCAGCAAAAGCCATGATTGAATGCCCAGCTAACTGGGCTGAAATACCTGCCTGTGGTTTCTTTTAAAGAGACTCTGTTGGAGGGTTCTCTGCTCTCTATCCGACCTGGGCCCAATCTTCCAGTGGTGTAAATCAGCAGATGCCCATTGATTTATCCTGTCTGAGTATTTCCATGCCCTAACGCCATGCTGCAGCATGGGCAAGGTACCAGGCAGCAGAAACGAGCTGAGAGCAGAGGCTCGAGTTCAAAGGAGTACCAGGGTACGACGTGCCCGATTTGCCCAGGCTTCCAGGGGCACAGGGCATCTTTTTCAAGGGAGTAAGAAAGCTACTGGAAACTGGACCTTAGTCAGACAAGGCAGTACAAGGAAAGACAGACATTAGGAGCCGCAAGCAAATGACCATAGATCTAGTGATGCATCCCAAACTACTTCTTCACCCACTCTCACGGGTAGGTGAGGAACAAATTCCAGCCACAGTAGATCATCTAGTACGTGTATCACTTTCCCCATTCCCTTACACAACAGTTGTGGCCCCAAAAATCCAGCCACAATGAATGGACAGGCTGTTACAAGATGCAAGATGAAAAATTTCTCTGGAGACACAGAAAACCTCTGAAAACAGTCTGCTGAATGTAGCATCAAGTTCATGGGATGGGATAGAAGATGTCAAAACACCGTTGGAAATCTTCACCAAAACACCGCTGTGGTGTAATAACACACCCTGAGACATCACGACAGAAACGTGGATCCAAAGCCAATTCTCATTGTGATCAAAATGGAGCCATTTCATCATGACTGATTTCACTGTGTCATTATCGATTTCCCCCATGTAAAGCAAGAGACGACCCTCAGCCCACCCAGGGGATATAGAAAATGCTATGGCAGTGTGAGGAGCATACTGGGGGGCTCTGAAAACACCACTAGAAGCTGTCTGCAGAAATCCCACTACAATCTCAGACACAGACCATCCTCAGAGTGAGACACAATTGCAGGACAAAGCCAGGCAGCCAGGGCTATTACAGGATCCATGGAAGAATGCAGAAAATACCAGGCTTTCCAGCCACTAGTCTGTCTAAGCCCACAACCTGTCTCCAGCAGTGACTGTAATTCCAGAAAAAAACCAAACCACCAACCAAAAAACCCCCACCCAAACCAAACTCTGCAGAGGTAATTGTATAACATGGTAAAAGTAACAAAATTTTCATGCAACTTCCTCCCAATCACTGGTAGTGATTGGTAGCTGGCTCCTCCACCGAGAAAATCCCATCCCAGACTTGACTGTACCTTTATAATTCAGGATTTCCTCGTGATCCACCTGAAATAGCCTATCTCTTTGCAGGATCGTGGTCTCATCAAATCATTGTGCTGTGCAGTTTCATCACTAACAGTGCACTGGGCTGAAATAAAAAATAAAAAAGTGTTTTTTCTACCAGTGGTGAGTTACTGCTAATTCAATTTCAGTGGCTGCCAATCACTGATTTCTAGAGAGGCCCATGAAAGGCTACTTGTTTTGTTACCAAGCAGACAGAAAGCATTCTGGTAGTTGTTAAAGAGTTTCTAGGAAATGGCAGGAGAATTGGAAAACCCTATAGCAATACCAGGACGACTCCCATTTGTGTGCATCTGCGGAAGGAGAGCCTGGTGACTTCGGTTGACAGTATGACGCCCTGGCATGCAGGGAGGGCCTGTTTGCTTCATAGCTGGGAACACAATTAACTGATGGAATTTGATCTCACTTGCAAACCTAATGAGCAGAGCTGATAAACGGATGTCAGTAAATCCCATCAACTTCTCTGATAGTTGCAAAAGAGCCACTTCTTCACCAGAATCAATGCAGGTTACACGAGTGCTGTTTGCATCAGCATCTAAGCACCCTGCCCACCACAGCTCACACTGTTTCATCTTGGGACATTATGGAAATACCCAATGGAAATACCCATGATTACATTGTAGAGGGCAGCTGAGATTCCTGGGAGACAGAAAATAGACTCTCCATTAAAAATTAGAATTTTAACCTTTACGGGGAACTTTCTTATGATGCATTTCAATGGAAGAAGACACTACAGGACCGTTCATAAAAACTGTAATGTGATGTCCCCTTTCTAAAGGTCATTGGTGGCAAAGCCCACTGTGAAGCCAGTGAAATTTTAATGTTTATGGCATTTACTTGTCATTGCTGGCCAGCAAATTCCAAAGATAAAACAAACCAAAAGTCTCACTTGATGTCAAAATAAAAAAAACACCAACACTAGCTTGTGACATGCCGCAAAATGGCAAAGGAATCAGACCTGCTTTAGTGATTATGAAGTGGAAAGAGAATGAGAAAAGCCCGTGGAAATACCAAGAGCCTACCATTTTTTTGCATCTGTGGATGACAGCTTGGTGGCTCCAGCAGGTTGTGGGACCTGCAGCACACGTCAGGAAGGACTTGCAGAACTCTTGGAAGATACCATTTATTATTCATATGGAAACACAGTTAACGCCAGTGGGATTTGATCTCCCTCATAAACGTGAACAATTTTTACTTAGAGCAGTCAAGTGACCACTAGGGCTCCTTCAGCCTGTGGGACTACAGAGTACAGTTTTAAGCAGTTTTATTAACTTTAGTTTAAATCACTTCCAGTACTGATCCCCCTAAAGATCAAAGCTGTTTCATCATTTATACCTGGCAGGCAGTAAAATCCTTACGTAAATCTGTAAGTCCCCTTGTTAAGTTTAACATTCATCACTTAACACCACTTAGCAGCCAACCAGGGAAGAGTGTGCCTGCCAGGCCCAGCCGGTCCCATCTGCAGCTTTGTAGCAGGATCCAAGGCTACATAAAAGGATCAAAGGCTTTGTCCGATATCTGCTCCTGCAAAAGACACAGATGGGAGATGGCCCTTGGAGAGCATATCTCTGCTCCCCATTTCATCTGTGCCCCCACAGTAACTGTGTTTGAATTCCTTAAGTTACTAGGAAATCTCAGAGAGCCACAGAAAACATTTTGTGCCTAATGAGGCCTTCTTGGACCACAGTGTCATCAGACACTACCACGTCCTGCTAATGAGCTTCTCTCTGTGCAGTGTGGAGCTGCACTGAACTGAACTCTCCCCATAGGATGACACGCCGTGAACTGGCAGATTAAACTTTCCACTGGACCAGGGACAGTCGCAAGGCACTGGGATGGCATCCAACTTCAGCTAAGTGGAGTAGGGATTGAGAACATGAATTTATAACCAGCAACCATCAATGAGGCGTAGGGAGCCATGTGTACAGCATACACTTGGGGAGGAAGACTGGGGACTAGAGAGGAGTTGCTTCCACCTAATGTAGGGCAGGCAGGACACAAAAAGACCATATCCATCCACTAGAAAACAATATGGGAAAATACAGATGCAGGAACATCATATCTTTAAAAAAAGGGGGAAGGGGGGGCAGAAAAACAGGTACGTCCAACTAATATTTGAAAGCAATTATTCCCCTCCTTGGGTTTAGAAAATTTATCCTGTACAGCCAAGAATGATCAGAAGGAGATCCAGCAGCCCTAGGCAGGGGCCATAGTAGCAAGAGGGCAAATGACCTGTCCCTAAGAAATTACAAGTCTGGAATGCAAGACACGATAGAGGGAGCAATGAAAGACAAGAATGTTTAGATAGTGTAGGAGCAGGAACTACACACGATAACAAGAGAGAAACTAGAAGATGGAGAGTTGAATACCATCCAGAAGAAAACTGCACCTACCCAACACAACAGTTTCCATTCCCCTTTGACTGGTACAAGTGCAGAGTCTCTGCTATGCAATGTGCCAAATCATTTCTTTGGGAAACACTTTTTCCTGAAGTTTCCTCCTCTTTTTATTTCTCCCTTTTCCACTCCTTCCTCTCTCCCACTCCCCCCCTCCCTCCAGGCAGAGATATGTTTCTCTCAGCTGCTTCTGTGCCTGTGACTTTACTGCATGGGGGAAGTCAGTCCGGAAGGTCACCTCTTTCATCAAGTATTCTATTTGCATCCAAAATTGTATGTACATGAAAAATGTGGTCGTGTGTTGCACCTAGCTGCAGACGCAGATGAAATTCTGTGGAAAGCCTGATGCACACTAACCTTTGCAGATGGTGCAGCTATTGCTGAAAAATGGATTGCTTAATAAAGCATATCATCCGACATATTTGCTGCTTGGCTAGCCAAATAGAAGTTGTTTTTTGCACAAATTTCCTTGTCAAATTTGTCAATGTTCATGTCATTTTTGCTTTAGGTCACAGAGCAAGGTGCAAATTCTTGGCATCTTTACTAGTTGCAAGCCAATTTCGGCTATTTCTAACAATGAAGTGAATTTCTCTGAGGATAAGACACTCACTTTATGGGGAGGAAAGGAAAACGGCAGGAAGTGGATAATTTTTTTCTGGAATTTTTTTTTGTTGTTGCTTTGCTCTGGTTTTTTTTTTCTCTTTCTTTCTGAGGGATAATGTTTGCATTCATTTACAGACCTTGTTAATTCATAGCAGAGAGAAAGAGGCCTTTAGGTTGTTAAATCATTTATTTTGTTTGACTATTTGTGCAAGATACACACAGATTTTTTTTGCATTGGTGCACAGAAAATATATCCCTTTGTGCAGGAAAACTTGCAGGAGAAGGAAAGATCCATTCCTTTGGAATGTGGAAAGGCTGGGGATTCTCCACTGTCATCTGTCTGCTAAAAGAGTCATTTTTTTTAAGCCTCACAACCTCTTACACCAAAAGTCACACAACGTATCTGTTTTGTTGGTTTTTCTACCTGCTCTGTATTCCTTGGCTCTGCTTATAGACACATCGTGTTCCTCCCTTAGAAGTGCTGTTTTCAAGCTTATTCCCTTCCTCCGTTTCAGACCTTTTGCTACATGGTCCCTTCCCAGACAGGGCCGCGGCAAGCAGCTCTGCTCATAAGCAAAGGTGAAGACTGCCATTACAGTGTTTGCTACAAAAACAACCTCAGATGGGGGGGGTGGGGGTTTAAAAATGCATCATGCTCTTACGGCAATGCCATAAGGAAACAGTACCAGTCCCAGGCACCAGAGTGTAATCCATCAAGCGGGCCACAGGGAGCACGAGCAGCTCAGGTAAGCAAATTTGGTGCATGTGTGAAAGGGATGGAGCTCCATTCAAGCCCTTCCTCCACCTCATGGCATGGCCAAGTCAGTTCATAGGAAAGAGGGCACTTCTGGGCCTTCGTTGCCCCTCAGAAGACCAGAACTTACTCCTCCAGTGGTATTGCATGCAGTGCTAGCAGCATGCACTTTGGGGTAGAGAGCTCCACATCCAGCCACCCACCCTGATACACCACAGTTTATCCAGCCCTCTACAAGAGGGGCTGCAATTTAGGTGTCAGGCACGGTACTCCTTTTGCATTTCCCTTTTTTGTTCAGCACCTCAGCAGATACAGTGTTTTCCATAACAGATGCATTCCTCTCTGGGCTGTGCTATTATTCCTGCAGCAATTACGTTTCTCTTTGGAGGGTTCATTTCTCCCTGAATTCCCACGTCATGCAAAGTCCTTTATCAGGTATAACCTTCTCCAAAGATGCACCTTTTGCCAAGCGCATCCTCCAGTTATCTATTCCTATAAAAGGAGGACTTTGCTGCAGGACATAGGCATTTGACATAATCCCATTTACTTCCCAAATAGGCTGCCCCTTCAGAAAGTACATTCTACTGCAAGGAACATTTTGTTTACAAGGTTTATTTTGTTAGCAGGTGTATTCCCACTAGTAAGTTTTCCACTGCACCATTTTTTTTTAAAGGTCTTGTTTGGTAGCCAGATAGCCGAGACTGCCTGTGATAAAGCCAGCACAAGTGATTAATAGCAAAGTCTCTGCCATTTTATTATTAATAGCAGTGTGTTGACTCAATTAAATCCAGCCTGCTTTTTTTGGCAGGCCTTCGCAATTATACATATCATTATGGGCTGCAGCCCAAATGCATCCTGGGAGTAGACCAGAACTCCACATTAACTTTTTCTGGCTCTCTCTTTGCAGGTTGGCCACTGTAACATGTGGGCTATAACCAATCCGGGCTGCTTTGGGGATGGCAGAATAGAGAAAGAAGGACAAATGGCAGAGGTGAGGATCACACCTAGAAAGGGCTTGCTCCCCCACAGCCATAAACAGCCTGGCAAGCACATCCTGGATCCACCCCTCCACACTGAACCCCATAAACACAGCGTAATGTGTCTGGACAGTACCTGTTACAGGCAGGGGTGATTTTCCAGCACGCTGAGGGGAGTGTTCAGTAATCCCTTCCAAAACAGACTTGCAAGCAGCTTGGCCTGGCTTGAAGAGGCACTGAACTGTGCTTCAAGCCTTTATTGTGATACAGGCTTCAGCAATTTGTTTTTCGTGGTGGTGAGAGACTCATCTCCTAGTACCCAACTCAAAGTACCCCAAAGCACACTGTAGGCATACTCTTGTGCTGGACACACTGACTCTACTTTTTGAAATATACCAACTGGTGTGTTGGGAGGAGAGCTGGTCATGAGGGTAAGGCATAAGCCTAGGACAGAGCCAAGTTAATTTCTCAGCACCGATATGGACTCTGTACGTCATTGCAGGTGAGTCTTCTATTCATACAAAGTCCTGGGACATTTTCTGTAACCTCCCAACTCAAGAGATCCATGAGTCATTTAGATAACTTGTCTTCTGGGAGCACCAAGCTTGGGTGCCTAAAGGGTCAATGGGGAGATGCAGAGATAAGGGCAGATTGCCTTACCTTGGGTTTTGAAAAGAGCCAGATTCTGGGGACCCTGGACAGCTCACAAAGTGAAGCACTTGTGATTTCCTCACAGCCTTTTGTGACAGCCCATCCATAAAATGATGTCCTGTTAATCATGGGAGAAAGCTCTTTTTGGACACGAATCTCACTAGACTTATATATACAGTACCTAGTACAGTGAGAGTCTGATCTGAGCTTTAGGCCTTGCCATCACTCAGGTAATAAATCCTAGTTATGAAGTGCTGGAGGAACAATCAGGTCTGGCCCCTTGCAAAAGCAGCATATGTTGCCCAGCAGCATTGACCCATCATTGCCCTTTGCAGACTGGGTGGGCTTCATCTTCCTGCAGTCTGCTAACCAAAACTGGCAACTGCAGTTATATCCTCTAGCATGCATACGATCTACAACACCTCCCATAATGACTGCTGGATTTTTCTTCCCAAGCCCACTATTCTCTACAGCTGCCGATCTGGATTATTCTCTTCAATGGAGCCTGGAAACATCCCACCTTTCTGTAGGACCCAGGGCACCACCCCTCTTCTTCCAACATTAGAGGAGATCCCACAGGCCACTGCTGAAGCCCCACCAAAAACAGTAGATCCCATTTCCCATTACCTCGACACAGGGAGCTTTGCAGCTGAAGGCTCTTTCCAGCTTGTGCTACTTCATCTTCCAGAAGCCCATTAAGGCAGGAGAGCACACTGTGCTTTCCATCCCAGCTTGGCCTGTCTCCATCCATGTCATCCATCTGGTTTATTTGCTGGCATCAGACAATACACAGCTGTGGGCCTCTTGCTAAACCAAGGTGGAAGAGTTTAAGCACTTGGCCTATAATCTCATCCGGGTGCCTGCAATGCCTTTGCGGAAATAATTCTGCTGCTGGAACAGGAAGTGCAGTGGAGCTCTGCTGTTTATATTCCCCTGAACAGCTCTCAGCAGTTGCAGAGAGGACTTCATTTGTACCCAGCTTCAGCCATTGATGAAGCTGATAGCTGAAGAGTGGGACTACAGCACTGAATATGAGTAACAGCCCGCGTGTGTCCCACAGACCCATAGATCTAAGAGATCTGTGGAGGTCCTCAAGGAAAGTTTCCATTGGTCTGTGCAGATGGTTAGCTTCACAAGCCCCTTTTGGCTGTCCCAGACAAGGAACAGTCCAGTTGGCACCCACAACTGAGCTTGCCCTTGTGAAAAGGGAGAATGCATTGCTATTTCTACACACCCAGGTGGTAGGTGGCTTCCCACCATCACCACCCTTGCTTCTTCCATCCCAGAGGGTAGATTTCCCAACCCAAGGCCAAGCTTTGACAGGAAAGGTCTCTAAACTCTCGCCTCCCTTTCTGAGAGCCAAAGCAGAGCTTGTGAAGAATGACTGCCTCCCTGAGGAACCTCAGCAACATGAGCAAACGCCACCTGTGACAACACAGAGTTCAATTACCCTCAATGTGCCTGGGAAAGACCCAGGGAGTTCTGGCAGACAGGACAAGGTGCACACACAGCAGTGGGGAAGAGGGGACCAGGAAGATCAATGGAGACCGTTGGGGGTTTTGTACGACCTGTGTTTCTTCCCAGACAAGAGGCTGCAGATCCATGGCTGTGGCTTACAGGAGTGCCTCTCCTAGCAGTATGCCTGCTTTGCCCATGCCTATAGCTGTAAGAGAGATAAACACACACAGTTCTGGTTGATGGTCTTCAGAAATCTGCTTAAAGAAGATGTACCCTTTATGGACTAGGTGGGTGCAGCAGCCACATCCACACAATAACTGGACAATGCCACTTATATTCTTAATGTATTTTTAAACAAAGACTTTTGTTCTGTTCTTATGTCAACAGGAATCTCATTTTAATTTTTAGATACGTGGCACTGACCATCTATGAAGCTGGGTAGAGAAAAAATACTTTTTGTTGCAGGATATTAGAAGCAATAGTCAACTCTCTTCCAAACACATATGCTTTACCCACTACCATATAAACCAGACCGACCTGTGCCTCAAACATAGGAGAATGGGACTCAAATATCATTCTAGAGAACGCAGCCACAGTCCAGCACCCAAAGTTTCATATCTAGAGCAACATCACATCTTCTGCTCTAGACATGGGGCTACTGTCTTCCAGTGTGTCAGCAGTTCCCTCTCATCAAGGCCTTTTTATTTTTAAGGGTAATGCCAGACATTCAGAGATGCCAAAGTTCTCGAGCCCACTGGTAATAAGCCATCTGGTTTACTCAGTGAGTAAGTCTGCCTTCCTCTGAGACTTCCCTGAACCCCAGGATGAGCGACCACTAGAGAGGAGATGATCAGACATTTGCAAGGGCTGTCTCTGTCGCCCCAGGACCAGTTAGTGGGAACTGAGCTGTTATAGCTTCACTGTTATCAGTTACGGCAGGAGCTTCCTTGCCTTGTGGCTGAGGCTCCGTTGTACCAATGACTCACAGAACATAACTAAACCATGTAAAATGTCATCCTGTGTTTGCCATTAATAAGCTTTCAATTAATAAATTTCCAAGAATACCCTGAGCCTGAAACTCAGTGCTGTGCTGCCTGGCAGAGCCAATCAGGGCGCTCTCAGAGTCAAGCTACAATTAAGTAGTTTTACTGTCCAGGAAAGATCACTCCTTGCTGCTGCAGGTGGAAAACCCCCACCCCAGCACATACACCGACTGTACTGCTCCGTGTGGGATAAGACTCTGTGACTTAGTGGATCCCAGGAAAGCTTTCAGACCAGGTGCAAACATTTTATTTTTAAATATCACAAGACCTTATTTGGCTTACCTGCTGGTGTAAGTTACCTACTGATGTACATGCGGTTGATCAGCTGTAAAAGCAGGAAGATAAGAACCAGAGCTGTGTTTAGGAGGGCCATAGTAAAAATCACTATTGCGATGCCAGCTGACACCAGATCTTCCACCACATATGCAGTTTTTCAGTACCCAGTGTATACACATGATCTTTTTCCCCTGTTCTCAGCACAAGTTCACAGGAAACCATGTGTAGATTTAGGCTTGCACCAAACACCCATCAACCTTTCTGAAGACAGATCTAAAAAGCACGAGGACATGGCCTAGGCCACATATATGCCCCTCACACACATAAAGGCAAAGACAAGGAATGCATTGCTGCCTACCCAGGCCTTGCACCCTCTGCTCCCTGCACACAGCTCACCTTGCCTAGAGGAAAATATTCCTCTCTCTGGTATGCAGACAAAGCCACTCAGTATCCCTGAGGGCATCCCCTCTCACAGACACACAGAGCAAGTCATTTTCCATGTCATACACAATCTCTTGCTGTCTGTACACATCTATGTCCACAACATACACACCCTCAGTAAGCAGGCATGCAGGCAGACGTGCTCACACACACACACACCACCCCCAGGAGGAGCTCCAGGTATTGAGAGGTAATCCTCCCAGCTCTGAGAGCCTGCTGAATAGAATAATTAATTTTCTGACGAGCATGAATATCATGCAAAAGCAGCCACCCGGATACGGTGGAACATTTCCAGCCAATATCCATGCAATCCGGATATTTGGATTCACCCATCCCCAGCTTCTGCTCTCAGCAGTGCTGATGGCAGCAAAGCTAAGCTTGCTGCGCTGATTGGAAAGGCCTCCCGGTTCTGGCTGCCTGGCCTGGATGGTAGAATACAGCTGAAGTGCTGTGCATAGCCCTCTCCTCCTTACCACCAAAGACAGAGAGACCTTGCCAGCTCTCATCCCTCAACCTACTGCTCTGACATTGTTAATTGTCCCCCAAAACCCACCTCTCACTCTGTTCTCTGGGACAGGGGAGAGAATGGGACAAGCAGCATAAGTCTGCTCAAACCTGGCAGTCCTCCATGGTGGAGAATTAAGGGGAAGTCCCTGATGCAAGGACACTAATTCTCTAGGCTACAAATTGAACTTCTATCAGCCCCCAGTTTTCTTCCATCCTGGCTTAAGTCAACTTGATCTCCTCCATCTTACAAAGAGGGGTTAAAATGCTTGCAGGGAGCAACTACAGACCGTAATCCTAGAGGATAGAGGAAAAGGGAGCTTAGAGGACAGAGGATGCTAGGCAGAATGGTATTCTTAGAGGTCCAAATTGCACCCAAAACAGAGGATTCCCAGTTACAGAGCTAGGATGCTCCTAAAGACCATACAGCTATTTGCTTCTGTGCAAACGTTCAGCCGGTGTTGCTTTAGTACTATTCACCAGACCAGGCAGAAACAGAAAGAATGAGCTTACCGTGCTGGAGATTTGAGTCCCATTCCCAGCTCTCCCTTCAGCTTTGTATGTGATCAGGGACAAGTCACTCCATTCTGCAGCTGTAAGATTAACATGGAAATACTTGGCTTGTCTGCTTTGCCTGTAAGCTACTCAGATCACAATCTCATCAAAAACTCTGGTCAAGAACTACACCAAGACAGCACTAGTTGCCTTATAATCATAGAATCGTAGAATCATTAAGGTTGGAGACCTCAAGGATCATCCAGTCCAACCGTCCCCCCACCACCTATTACCCACTAAACCATGTCCTTCAGTACCAAGTCCAACCTTTCCTTAAACACCCGCAGGAACGACGACTCCACCACCTCCCTGGGCAACCCATTCCAATGCCCAACCACCCTTTCTGAGAAGAAATTTCTCCTAATCTCCAACCTGAACCTCCCCTGGTGCAACTTGCAGCTGTTCCCCCTTGTCCTGTCACTAGTTATCTGTGAGAAGAGGCCAACCCCCAGCTCACCACAACTTCCTTTCAGGTAGTTGTAGAGGGCAATAAGGTCTGCCCTGAGCTTCCTCTTCTCCAGACTAAAGAAGCCCAGTTCCTTCAGCCGCTCCTCATAAGACCTGTGCTCCAGACCCTTCAACAGTTTCGTTGCCCTTCTCTGGACACGCTCCAGGGCCTCGATGTCTTTCTTGTGGTGAGGGGCCCAAAACTGGACACAGTACTCGAGGTGCAGCCTCACCAGGGCTGAGTACAGGGGGACGATCACCTCCCTGGTCCTGCTGGCTACACTATTCCTGATACAAGCCAGGATGCCATTGGCCTTCTTGGCCACCTGGGCACACTGCCGGCTCACATCCCTTGCTGCTGTAGCAAAAGCACAAGCATGTGTGGCTAGAGACTTGCAGGTATGGTCATTTACACTTTGCCCAGGAAACACCTGTATATCTATGCTCTTTGCATGGTGCCTCACATCACATCGGCAGTCTCCGCACACATCCCACCTCTTAAAGTGTTTCTATCTCAGAATTCATGTCAGGAAAGAAAATACCTGACACAACTCTTTCCAGAAGACCTGAGGCCATGAACTTAACGGTATACTCTTAGAGGGGAATTTGCTGAGGATTTTGGCAAGAATTCAAATCTGAGCCAAACTTCAATGTGATAAGGTCAGCTTTGCATTGTGTAGGTTGGGTTCTATCAACCCTCTGTTCTGATCCTTCCCAGTACACTTGGATTTTTGAATTTTTCCAGCCACAGTCGTGACGCTTAAAAATACCGCTTGGCTCTTACTGGGAACTGGAAACTTTAACACTCCTTTGTATGTATGAGAAATCTCTTAATCTTCTTCTCTTTTTCTCTAAGAGAAGCTAGGAAGAGAACTCAGGGGAAATATCTTACTGTAAAATTGATGCTTTCAAGTAAAAGCAGAGTCATGAAATGAAAGGCTAAAGGTCCTTAGTCATGCTGAATTTGCTTTTTCAGCTCCTGGGGTTGTTGCCCATCCACAAGAGCTCAGTATGTCACTATTCATATTTGTTAATAGGTCCCACAAAAGACAGTAAGGATTGTTGTATAAGTCATTGTCCCAGTCCAGAGTACATTGGGAAATTCCCATGGATATATACAACACAGAAGCAAACAAAGACATCCAAATATCTGCCTAGTAAAAGATGTATCTAGCTTTGCAAAGAGTGACATACCAATGTGATGAGGAATTAGTCAAAACTTTGGATTAGATCTAGGTTCAAACTCCATTCTCCTAACGTGACTTCCCAGCCTTGCTTGGATGGGCTGAAGCTGCTCTGCCTGAGACCCCTGGATTTTAAAAAACCAACCAAACACACCACAAGTGGAGTTCTCAAGACTACCAAAAGGGTTTACGAGTGCAAGTCAGTGAGATGCATGCTCTTATGTCCTTCCACTGCTCTGGAAGTCTTCCAGCCCTAGGAGTTAAATAAAAACCAGAGGATATATGAAGCTGCTAGGCCAATGAAGCTTTTTTTTTTTCCATGTCCTGTTTATTCTTTGGTTTCACTGCAGAGCATTGATTACACATTTCTGTATCTTTCAGATATGCACATACACAGGCACACACATTTCATGTATAGGCAAATGTATATACACAGACCTAGGCATGGGAGTGTGTTTATGTGTGCAAAGGAGCTGGGTATTTATAAGCTGTTTCTAAGGTTATAATATACATTGCTATTATGAACTGCTTCATTAACCTGTCAATCAGATTGTTCTCTCTCTTACACCCCTCTCCTGTGTTACTCTGCGTTTTGAAAGTGAAGCACGTGTATGTGTCAGGTGTATTATTTCAGACGGTGCAGACACACAGACACACATGGACAGACACCCAGAAACTAAAACAGTTTCATTGCTGCCTCCCCAGGAGCTTGGCTCAGGTCTACCCTCTGGACTTCGCTAGCCGTGGAGGTGCCTCACACAGTCATTTATCAGCCAGGCTCTGGCCAGTGGCACCAGGGTCCCGGCGTCGCTTCCCCGGGCAGGCTGGCTGCTGCGCCGAGGAGGGACCTGGCTGCAGCGTGTTTGCAGTTTGGAAGCACTGCTGATGGGCTAGTCCCCAATAAACCCCCCAAAGTGCTGATGTGCTGAAAGCAGCTGACACTGATGGATCTGCTCTCATCTTGCCTTTCAGTCCTGCTGCAAGTGAAGAGAGAGAGGAAAAGAAACAAAGGCAGAGATTAACTCTTTTGTCACAGAGCTCTGCAGTTTTACAAGGCAAGATAAAGCTGCTGTCCAGGTTGGGTGCAGATGGGACCAGCTCAGCACAGTCTGTCTGATTCTCTATGGAGTCCAATCCAGGAGGGAAAAAAAGCCTGAACTGCACAATGATTTACTGACAGGGCCAGTGCTGCCTAACCGAGCCTTATAACTTTACTTGCGGTTGCGACCACAACCAGGGAGACTGGCAGGGGGGGCTGGACATGGTCCTGAGCAAATGGCTCTGTGTGGCCCTGCTTGAGCAGGAGGGGGTTAGATAAAACAACCTCCAGAGATCCCTTCCCACCTTGACCATTCTGCAATTCTCTGATTCTCCCAGACCTGCATGCCAGCCATTAAATGAGCAATGCTGCTTGCACCCACGCTGTTTTAAGCACAACATGCCATAGGTACATGCAGACAAATTTACCCAGCTGGATTAACACACACCTTGAGGTGTGAGGCACACTGCGCAGCCAGCAAGGCACACTCCTGTGGACACAGGCTCAACAAACACGGACACCCAGGTAGATTCATACAACCCTGTATATGAAATCATGAAGTGGATTTTGCATGTCTGTGATGCCAGGCATCAGGCTCCCCAAATCAGGTCTCAGGTTGCCACTTGTGATACCCCTTCACAACAGAATGTTTTAATATAATTTCATTTCATAAACTAAGTTTTACCAGCATTGAGCTATTTGGGGTGCTGGATCCATTTGGGTAAAGTTTTTTCTGAGAATATTGCAGCTCCAAGGGGATCAGGTATGAACCCCTAGACTGCATTTTGATGTCATTCATCTGCACAAGAAGCATTTGGAAGGTTTTCCTCTTCTCTCATTGTGCTAGAAAGAAACTTCAGCAGCTGCCAAGGAGCAGAACTACCACCTTCCAGATCTCCTCTCTGCAAAGGTCTAGCAATGTATCCATATGGATGTGCCTTTTCCCCACATGGTCATATACAGAGTTCAATGTAAATACAGCTAGAGGTTCACCCCACCTCTTTCAGTGCCTTTGCACAGCTTTATTTAGGACTGACAAGTGTCACAGGTACAACAGGACCCTGAATCCTCACATGTCCCAGCTGTAGGACCAAATGTCCTCAGAAAGGCAGACTGCGTTACATGAGGCCTGAGCACACAAGCAGATACCTGTATTAATACTGTTAGCGAAAGAGTAACAATAATAATAAATAATAATATTAGTGTTAACTGTTATTGGTAAAAATGTTCTTCTACCTATGGAAAAACTCACTTGACTTGTAACTTTAATTTTCATTGATTTGCAGAGAGGAGGAGGGATACTTTTTCTAAGTTCTTCTAAAAAAAAGAAAAAATCCTAAATCCATACTGAAAATGTAATCATTTTCCAGTTTCAACAACAACTTCCAAATAGCATCTTTTTAAAAAAAAACCCAAACAACTTTTTTAAAAAAACTTCAGATTTTTAAATCAAGAAAAAGAGAGAAATCACTAAAAAGCCATTTTCCCATTGGGAAGCGCTGCCAGGCTCTAACACGGCACAGCTCTAATTCTTGCCTGGAGTTTTCAAGCCTTGTTTGTCCTGCATTTGTGTTGCACAGTTCACAAGTATTCCCAGCAGCTTCAGGCAAACCAGTCACTGAGTAAAGTACAAATTAGCATGAATAAGAGGGGCAGGAGCCAGCCCTGGCTGAACATTGGGGATGTTTTGGGGACTGTCAGGACTGGGGCCGTGTAGCGCCAAGCTCCATGCAGCTTTACAAACACACAGAAAGCACCTGTCAGATCTGCAATCCATCCATCATAAAGTGCATCAATAAAGACAAATACATTACACTGGGACATGGACACATGCCAAAACACAGACACGTCACCACAGCGAAAACTCCTGCTCTCACATACACTTCGCTGAACATACAATCCTTCCTGAAACACAAACAAGATCCCCAAGCCAACAAACAGAAAATAGGGGACTGGGGGGAAGAGTCTTGAGATTTGAATCATTTGGGATTTAATTCCTAGGGAAAAAAAGGACCTTTTAAATTGGGAAAAAAAAAAAAAGGCAGTAATATTTCCTGAGGAAATCTTGATGTGTTATTTGCCACATCTTTTCAGTTTTTGTCTATTGCCACACATTTTGTTTTAATGAAAAATTCTAAAAGCTAAATCAGACTTCCAGAGTCTAAAAGGAGCTGGCAGAATGCTGATTTAATACATGATTTAAAATGAAACCTGAAGTCTGTTCTAAAGCCTGAAAACAACTTTGAAATTTCAAAGTTTCCCACCACACACAAATAACAAAAATCATGTCACCATGTCAAATGCAGACAATCTAGGAAACAAGCCCACCAAGGAATTATCGATCATCTCTTCACATGTCCTTAATAAAATCTTGGTCTAAAAATCTATCCACAATATGCCATCTGACACACACTGAGATGAAATATGGTGTGTGCTCTTGGCATCTAACACTCTGATGAACCATTTGTGAAATTCTGCAGAGATTTCACATTCTCAGTAGCACACTTTTCTAGGGGAGTGATTTTCAACTTTAATTTTATCTGTGGGCTCCTAAAAA
>VWZZ01000863.1:491738-518213 GCA_013399095.1 Psophia crepitans | reverse complement strand
AAAAAAAAAAAAAAAAGATCATGATCATTCTCTGAAGGGCTTCAAAAACAGTCTGCAGATTGTCATACAGCTGGTTTGAACTTGCCTTGCTCCGTAACTTTTGCAGACTCAGGAACAGCCCAAGGTCGCCAGGAGGTCCTGTGAACCCTGAAACCAATATTTGCTGCTGTAAGGAAGCGCTACATTGCAGTCATGGAGGTTTCCACTGCCAGGATGAGCCAGTCCCTGGCTGTAAACACCTCTGAACAAAACCTGTCTCCATCTCAGAGCGCTGACAGCACTGAGAGGTCCTTAAGCAGGACACTTGAGCAAGCGTGTACTTTCAAGCACCTGAGGAGCGCTGGTGGTGCGGTGAATTTCTCATGTGCTGCAGGACAAGCATGTGCGTAAGCCATGGAGAAGCGGAGCACTAAGCAGCCACTAGCAGCAAGTGCTGCCCAGCCACCGGAGCCCAGGGCCCAGACAGAAGAGAACTTAGCTCCCTAGCCCATGCACCCACCCCAGTGCCCTCCACTCCCAGCGAGACCACAAGGGCCCATTTATTCTAAGATATGAAATTTGTGTTTTTTCTTTATTGTGCTTTAATGAAACCCTGTTTATTCTAAGCTTTTAATTCTTTCCATCTATTATGTTTAGACAACTCATTAACAATCATTTGTTATCATTAGACTTCAATTTTAAGCTCCTTTTCCCAGAGGAGGCAATGCAGTGCTTTAAAACATATTTGCATCATAAACAATTTCAGGGCCCCGTGTGCCATCTATTACCCTGGCCTTTCCTCCCTTCTTACCAGCCCTTCTGCTTGCCTGGACAGGAAGGTGGTGAAAGAACCTTGCTGAGATAGATTTTAGCTGGGTCCAGGGTAATGCAGGTTTCCCCCAGGCCTGGAGCTACGGAGAGTTCTGCATCAGGACAGCAGTCTGGTGCATTAATAGCAAACTCTTGAAATCCCAGATTGTGTAATGGTGAGCTGCTCTTTCCACTGGGATTAATGACTACATGCTGCAGCTGAATTCATTAGGGCCTGTTAAAGATAGCGTGCTAGCCTGGGATAATGCGTGGGCCTCATTCTGCTCATTTATGGTTGTTCAGCTCCACTGGATTTAGTGAAGTCATTCCTGATTTGCAGCAGGGTCCCTCGTGTGCATGCTAGATAAGCACTACGTCACACTTTGCATTCATTGACAGCTCCCAGCGGGAAAAAATCTGATCCCTGTTATGTCGTGTAAATCCAGATCAACATTCACTGAGGCTGCAAGGCATCCCTTGGATATGAAGTGGCATCAGCATGCATGGAGTGTGGCCTGCATGATGAAGCTTGCTCTGGTAGAAGGAAAGTCCCTTAAGTTGTATAGAAAGCAGGAAAAGAATTGCTTTTCCCCTCTCATTTTTTGGTAAGTTTTGCTTGGTGCTGTATTTATCGTATGCTGCTCATCACCAACCCTGAGCAATACAATTCAGAAGGGAAAAAAAAAAAAAGAAATCACTAACCTGGAATATTCTAAGGTATGTTTTGGTCTCCAAAATCTCATTCCAAATTATGCTCAAAAAATGTTGGACATGCCAGCCATGTCCACTCTTTCCCACATGCTGGTGAGCAATCCAATGACACATCTGTTTAGAAGTTGTTTGTATCTTATTACTAGCATTGCTAGATCATCTCTGTCTGTGCCAAGTATTGTGCTGGTGCTAATGGACTGTCATTGTTGTCTTCATACCCTGGGATTTGGCTCTTAAAGCTCATCTGGTGGTGCTACCCATGCCCAATAAGATGACCCGAATGCACATTTTGGAGCTATTGTGTTTCACTATGGCCTCTGCACCCCTGAATGGTAGCCCAAAAGAAAACTGACCCCTCAGTTTTGCATAGCTCTAAGCTTGTGTTCAACTTTAAAGACTTGGAGGCCACTCACAGGTCCTTTCACTTGTCCAAAAGGCCCTTCATGCCACCAAGTGCAAAGGAGGTGCTGCACACAGTCAAATTTTGCTGTCTGGAGTACACACACAGGGGAACAGCAGTCTGGTCCACCACACCTATTACAGCTTTCCATGTAGATGCCTGTGCCTTAAAAGAAGATGAAAAAACTCCATACATAATTTTGTGGACTGTTCATGGAGCTTTTACACCTCTGGAAAACTCCACAGCCTGTGCTAGAGATAATGATGATCCCAGCTGCAAGACTCCACCCTGCATGCTAAGTAAATTCCTGTAATTTTCTATCTTTCCTGTTGTTATTCTGATCCAATTCAAGTCGCTGCAGTTAAGTGAAAAGTCATGATTGGCTAATTTGATTTGGTAAGGCAGAACACCCATCAGGGGCCAGCTTTAATTTGGGTTTCCTTAAATTTTTTAAAGCCACTGGCAGGCTAGAAGAGGGAAGCTCCATCCTTGGTTAGCTCCAGCTCAGACAAAAGGGATTAGATATTTGCTGAGTGAGCTCCCTGCTGCTTTGTGTCCATGGAGCTTTCCAATTCCAATGCCTGCATCAGAGTCTTTCTTTTTTTGGAATCCGCTTCCTGCAATGGTCCTTCACATATTTCCCACATGCCCCTTCTAAGTTTGTTGTCCCCAGTCTGGTCCTGCACCATTCACCATTTTTCCTGCTTTCTCCAAATACCAGTGCAGCCCCCTCCCCAAAACCAGGGTCTCAAATGCTTTCTCAAAAGTTATTTCTGTGCAAGTCATGTTCACGACTGGACCTGCACTCCTGGGTGTGGGATGTGATTCAAACTCTTTTGAAGCCAAGTGGAAGTTTTATCGCTATAGTTCAAGTTCAGCACATGGAGAGCTCTAAACACTTCTCAAAATGCCGAGCGGCCAGACTTCTTCCAAGTGCCCTAGATGCAGACCCCTGGGGCTCCAATCATGCAGTGAGGTGAATATAATAAAAGATCAGTTTCCATGAGTATTTGGAAGCAACCAGAAGCCCGTCTGTGACTTTTCCAACAAAAGCTCTTCAAAAATGGTGTGTCATATCTGCTAAAACCAGAAGGTTCACTGAAAGTCATTAGCATACTTCATAACATCATAGATGCTGAGTACCTGCTAAATTTTAAGCTTCCGATAAGTTCTCAGGCTATTTATTCTGATTTAATGACCATCTTGGACATAGAAACATTGAAAAAAGAACAAATTGAAAAGACAGGCAACATTGTCATATGCTCACCTGATTCTAAGAGCTAGGAGTTTCAGAAACTCCATAGTTTTCATGAAACATACAACAAAAACAGATGAGTTACTAACACTACCACCCAAACTCACAGCAAGCCACTTGTGTAAGACCAGTAACAATCAAGAAATGTATCCTAACAAACATCAGCAAAAGTAAGCAATAACTGAGATGGAATCTAAATTCCAAGTTTCAGGACACTTTCAAAATACCTTTATGGTTTTTTGTTTGGCACTTTTTCTGTGCTTTTTTATTTTTTAAGATCACTCCTCAGCATTTAGAAAATCTCAACTATTTCCAATCTTGCACCCAAAACACAAGACTTTCAAGATCACTAGGCATGTTACGAAGCCTGGCTATAAATATTTGTAAATATTTGCAACATCAAATGCTGGAAAGAGGAATCACTTGAACCATTACCTGACATACTTCTGTTCCTATTGAAATAAAAGAGATAAGGAGAATCAGCCAAAGAAACAGACCCCTTCTCTCCTACCTGTTGCAGTTTTTTAAAGAAATCAGTATTTTTATTTGGTTGATAATTATGGTGGAAATATGCTTTCTGTCCCACTATTTCTAACCCCCTTGGGGATTTTTCAAGGCTCATTTCAACTGAGTCCTTTTTTGCAAGTCTGGCCCTTCCACTTAAGGGTGTTGCTACAAAAAAAAATCTTTATAATCATCACTGGTTTTACACAAATGTCTAACACATGCTTCCTTCGCTATGGTCTTGTCAGTATTGGACCACAAGCCAGAAATTGCCAGGACCCAAGTTACCAGCTCCTCATGATCTTGGCATTGACTGCCTTTCAGAATCTGGCCCCTGAGGCTTCACAGTTGGCTCTTGAAAAGAAAAAGGGCCCCTCCTTAAAATCACAGTCCGTGCAAGTTTGTGTCTTCCATGAAAATTAACATGCTGGACAGCAGATGGGACAAACACATGCTAGAGGCCAGATCCTTATGTCGGTTACACCAGCATCATTTGCAAATTTGAGGAAACAAGGGCAAACAATGGAACTAGAGCAATTTACATGAGCAGTAGTTTTGCCCTCCTGCTGACTAACAGTAACAGTTTGGATTTTCAGGCAGAGAGAGAGAGAGAGAGAGAGAGAAAAATAAATACCTTAATCCAAAATTCCAGCCCACTACAAAGCCTTCCTAAGAGGACCCATGCTGTGATATTTCATATCTGATTTAGATGCTTTAAAGAATAACAACAACAACAACAAAAACAAACCCATAACAACACACCATTTTGCCAAGCAACAGGCTCCAAAACCACCTTTGGAGAGCCACAATGCTCCCAGGGATACAAAGGCGACTTAATTTTCCCCTCTCCGCTCCCAGTGCCTGATTTACACCTCCTAAAAATACCTATTTATGGTGAAAAGAATCATGGTGCAGTCTCATGGAAATTTCCAGCAGCATCCTGCAAAAGAGCAAGGCCCATGGTGTTCAGACAGTGCACAGAAGGATGCACGACACTTTGCAAATGTAGTGCTTTCTCGTTGGAAAGTCTTGACCTCTTTGAGCAGAAGACCCAGATCCTGAACCAATTTCCTCCCCACTGCCAAACTGCCTCCTTGATTCTTAGTCTCATCGATAGGAGGACACTCGTTCCCTCTTTCCATTTCTCTTTGATAGTTTTTTTCTGGCTACTCTCAAGGCCAGAAGGACCATGCAACTTTGTGATTCCACCCAAGTCCTCCTTCTCTCCTCAAGTTTTCACACACCTCCTTCTCTTTGGGATACAATGCCTTCAGTTCCTTTCACTCAAGCTACATGTAAACACTGTTCATTTATTCCTTTGTGCTTTTAAAGGGAATTGGCACTTAACTTTCCGAGGATGCTGTGAAAATTCCAGCTGGACACTAGGAGCAGCAGAGATTATCTGCCTAGATAGTCAGACCTGAGAAACACTCTTGGATTTCAGACCACAGTGAATTCAAAATAAACATCTCCGCTTTTGGATCCTCCAGCAATTGTAGCACAAAGATTTCTGTGCTCCCAGGTCAAACGTGTCTCCTTCATGGACAGGCTCTCTGGACACATCTGGCATGTTATCAACTTAATTTCCATTGAGCTTGATCCAATGTTCATCAAAGTCAATAGTGACATTTCCTGGGTCATGCCAGAGGTCCACTAAAGCTCCACATCTTCCCATATGTAATCATTTAATTACCTCCCACTAATTACCTCTGCAGAGAGCTTTAAGATGTTCAGTCTGCAACACCTTTTTCTGATGCTCCCTGGATCAAGTTTTTGCCTAGGAGAAGGGGACTGCTTGACCTGTGTTATAGAATAGAATAGAATAGAATAGAATAGAATAGAATAGAATAGAATAGAATAGAATAGAATAGAATAGAATAGAATAGAATAGAATAGAATCATTAAGGTTGGAAGAGACCTCAAGGGTTCTGCAGGTCCCTCATTGACCCACAAGAGGCTCAACAGCAAGCAAGGGGGAAATATATTTATCATTATGTCTCTTGATCAGGATCTATCTCCTGAAGACTCTCTGGAGCAGGAAACTCTGGTCACATGTATACGTACATAAGTTCATGTCTGTACTTATGTCCAAAGACAACCGACCCCAAAGGTCAAAGAGGACTGCTACACTAAAAAACAATAAAGCTCTCAGCTCAACTTCAAGGAAGAGGCAAAAGCAAATGATCAGAGAGAGCGAGAAAGCAAGAGAGACAGAGATAAAGAGAAAAAACCAAGGGGAAGATGATTTTCTATCAACAAAACAGCAGGGACGAATTCTTGTTCATCTCATCGAAAACGTCTCCTTCGTGTGCAAACACCGCCTGGAGCCAGCACTAATCTCCCAGATTAAAGTCTTTTAATAGCAATTAGTCCTCTCTGCACTAACCCACTGGACACTCCACTGCATATTTGGGAAAGGGGGGAGGCTGGAGGGAGTGTCACCAACAGTTTAACTCATAAGTGCCCTGATGTGTCCAAATGCCTGTCTTACACACACATCGGCCAGGACGTCGTGGCAGTGAAACCTGTTGGGACTGCGGCAGAGAATGGGACTGCAACAGCTACATCTGTTTGTTGCATGTTCAAATACTCAGGTGGGGTGGATCAAGTGATGTGGAATTTCAGAATGGCACCATGGCAATCCAGGACCGTTAGCCAGCCACAGTCAGAAGCACTGACCTGCCACAAGCTCCAAGGGCTATCCCAGATGGCAACAAGAGAGAGCCACAGCCAACAAGATGTCCTTAGAGCTACATTCATGCTACCAGCCCGCTGAAGGAGCTTTGGTACTATTCCTCCCTCAGACAGCTTCCACCATCCCTGAAGAAAAGGAGAAGGAAAGATATATTCTTAATTATTTTTGATTGGTTCATCTCTGTATCCCATCCAAGGCCTTGTGTAACCTCTCTGTGAGTTTTTACAGGAAACATGAGCTGGTGCCCCATCTGGGTCTGGCAGAGGAAACAGTCCTCAACTCCTGCATAGGGTGGGAGGGAGCCAGATCACTACACCAAGAAACCCAGGTCCTACAGAAAAGGACCTCAGATTACATAGAGCCCCATTAATAAACTGAGCAGCTTGACTGAGAGGGGGAGAAGAAGGCAGAGGACACTGGTCTCTGCGCAGAGACTCTGAACTTCCCAAATGACAAGCCAAGCAGAATTTCTTGGAAGGAGCCACATCAGCTGCCCTTTGAGCTATTAGACCACACAAACAGGACAGAGAAAAACCTTCCATGAGGTGACTGTAGGGAGGGGAGGGAAAACTACCCTGAGTCATTATTATCCTGTTCCCCACGAGCAGTGGGAGCTGCCAGAACCCCTGCACAACCCTGTGGCACTCCCCACCCTCTAACACTAACACACACACACACACACAACATCCATAGGGGTAGTGCAATTACTATTCAGGCTGGGGGCTGAAGATAGTCTCCTGGCCCTTCTTCTAATGTAAGGTTATTGTAATTGATATGAAGGTAATTGATAATGTGTTACGGTGAATAATGTCTTCAATTTTCTGCTAAATCCCATTTTTGTAGCCATCTGGGCTCCTCCAACTGCCCCCCTGGGACGCAGAGTAATAGATAGTAATTATTCTCAAGTCATTTACTTTTTCAAAGTGTTTAGTGCTTATCTGTTTTACAATTAAAATGGAAACGACCCTGATTCACTTCCTTTCTTTTTTATTTAAATAGCATTCACACACACACACACTCTCCTACACGCACTGGAGCCTGGAGGGTGTGTGCCTGTATGTATGAGTGCATGTGTGCGTGCACATTATTGTCATACAGAAAAATACAGGACAGAGGTATGTAGTTCATCATACACCTTCACTCCGGGGCACTGTGAGAGTACAATCACACAACACTAAGAAATACAAATTGTGTTCCTTCCCCCTGTTTGTCCCCATGGTGACGCTCAGAGTGGATGCCTCAAAACACCCCACAGAAACACCCCTGGGGAGGGATGCATCCAGCGCACAACTTAACAATGCAACACCTCACAACGTGCTCAGAAACACACCACTAAATACACTTAGCCAACCTATGCCTGAGGACCATACATTTCCACAGGATCAGCCAGTGAACTAGAAATCAACTTTGAGTGCATCCAAGCGATAATGTTTTACCCCAGTACTGGTAATGTGTATAAAGATAAACCTGCAAGTTTTAACAAGTTGGACACAGTTATACCTTGAAGAATACAGTTAGGTATATAAATGCAGAGATCCATGTTAATATACAGTAGATGCCAGAACACACATGTAAGTAAACTAATACAAGCTATTAAATGCACCACCAATGAAAAGCATACTTTGTGCAGTAGCTAAACCTATTTCAATATATGATCCAAAGCTCCCCAGCATTAGCAGAACCCCTTTGGATTCTGCCTCAGCTTGTGGTATGCCAGGTGAGATGTAAATGAGCATATCCACAATGTTCATGGGGAGCCACCATGCTAGATTTAAGGATTATTGCAATAGTTGTAGTCTAAACCTTGGTAACCAATGCACAGGAATATCTGCAGCTGCAAACTACCTCAGTGAAATTGTGGCAAGGAGGGCTAACAAGAAAATGGTCTGGGAACTTTTCTAGGGCAATTATTTGAGTGAGAAAATCCAACTCATTTGAAGCTGAGCTCCAATATGCAGAAATAAACCCAGGGGAAATGCTGCTGTTTCTATCATGGTTTGAGAAGGAACCTGGACCACGGACCGTGTTAGACCCAGGCAAGCGCGTGGCCTGTAGAACTTCAGAACGAGACTCTAAAAGTAATCTTCAGAGTCTGCGCTCTGCCACGCTCTCCCACCACCATCTCCATTACCAGCCTGACGGCTGCTCTGACTGCAGCAAAAATTACCTGCTATCTCAAAGTTTCATTCTTTGCCCCAGAGCCCTAAAAAGATATGTTCAGGCAGGTACAGGCTGGTGTTGAAGTAGAAGCTGAGGGAAGTGAAAATAGTGAGGATCCTGGGACAACGCTCCATCGTGTTTTACAGACTCCAGGTTGCAAGCACTCATCCAGAACTCAAAGAGCAGGCCTTTTAAAGATGACTGCACATGTCCAGTCATGATTCAGATCAAATGAGTGGCTGACATTTGAAAGGGCCCAGACTTCTGCATCTCAAGACAGACTCAAAATTTAGGCAACTATTTTGGGAAAACATTTATGGTACTGAATTCACATTATAAACCAGATCTTCCCAGACCACACCCCCACACCCCTGGAGTTCAAACCCTCCCTGGAGACAGGTCAGGAGGAAACAGGAGCTCCATCCCACTCTTCTGCTTCCCAGCGGCTGCTAACAGAGCTTGATACTTCCCCAGAGCAAAGTGGAGGAGAGACACTGCCTCCCTCAGACAGGTATCTTACACACTATTCCCTCTCCAAAAGTGAAGATACAGAGCCATTGTCTATTTCAGCAAATAGAATAGAATCATTAAGGTTGGAAGTGACCTCAAGGATCATCTAGTCCAACCGTCCCCCCACCACCTGTTACCCACTAAACCATGTCCCTAAGTACCACATCTAACCTTTTCTTAAACATCCCCAGGGACGGTGACTCCACCACCTCCCTGGGCAACCTGTTCCAATGCCCGACCACCCTTTCTGAGAAGAAATTTCTCCTCATCTCCAACCTGAACCTTCCCTGGCACAACTTGCAGCCATATGGATGAGTCAATCTTGTGTAATCAATTCAATTCTGTATATATATATTTTTTGCCTGTCTAAACAATCAGATGGCAGCTTCCACAACCAGCCCCACAACCCATGTCACCACTGCCCCAGGAGGGACATGGCCAAGGCCTTCCTCCCTTCTGCCAGTAAGCCACTGGAATGCTGCTGTCCTTTGCTGCCATGTAAGGGTGGCCCAGGGCTTTGAGCAGGAAGATTCTGTTGTTCTTTTGTTTGAGTTTGTAACTGTTTGGGGCTGTTCATTTGGGTTGGTTGTTTGGGGTTTTTTTCCTCCCTCTTCCCTCCCTCTCTCTGTTTCCTTTTTAATTCTTTTTAATGACTTTCCCTGATGCAATCGGCAGAGGACCGCGCAGAGACTGCTTCCCCCTGCTGAGCGGGAAACAAGACTGAAGGAAAAGGGCACCAAGGGAACTGTTCATATCCTCTATTCATCTCTGCCAGCCCCCGTTCCCTAGTGACTAGCCCCACACAGCCTGGCTGTGTGGAGGTAGCATGGAACTAAGCAGAACCTCAGACAGGAAAAGATAAGCCAGCACCATGGAGTCTGGCCGTGTCAGGCATGTCAAAGACAGTGAGGGTGTCCTGACCATGAGTGTGGACTGTGTGGTCCTACCACAAGGGCAGCAGTGTGGGCTGAGAAAGCAGAAAATGAATTGTGGTTCACATGAGTCCAGCAGAAGTCCTCTAGACAGGGAGAGTGGCTGGAGCCCACAGCTCAGATGCTAGGAAGCACACATGAGCACTGCAGCTTGGGAAACTTGCTGCTGGGAAGCCAAGGAGCTTGGCAGAAGCAAGCTTAAAATTCCTACAGTACTCACAAACTCCCTAGTCCAGGTGTTCCCAGGCAATGCCATTCTTTGCTCCAGCAGCTCCCCCAGCTCCAGTTTGGGAATGAGCTTGGAAGAAGCCAGATGGTTCATCCTCAATCTACTCCCTGGTACTTGGGTGCATATACATCAAGGAGCAGGGTGACTAGCTGGGCAGGCAGGAGTGCAAGGTGGAAGTACTTTGCAAGGAAGCAAAGTTTACTCCAGCTGGTTGCATCTGGTGAAGACAACCCCCTTTCCTACAGGCTCCATCTCAGCCAGTCGCAGGGAATGCCTCACCTTGGCAGACAGCCCCTGCACTGCACTGCATGCAGGACAGCTCTGAAAAAGCAGCTGCTGCCATAGCGGGTTCTCCTGATTGCCAGGCTGCTGCTAACGAGCCATGCGCATGCCAGGGTTGGGGAGGGAGGGGGATGGAGAGGGGAACAAGAGCTCTGAGCTGCCAGTGGCATGGGCTGGAACAGAAAAGCGGTAGAAAAGACGTGTGCTTACTGCACTGCCTCTCCGCAGGGGCCACTTGTCCCAAAGGATCCTTCTCCTAGGAGATGCCAGTTTAATCCTTACGTTTTTCCAGTACCAGAGAGTAGCAGTGATCTCTGCTGCACTGTGTAATAGTTGTTCGATAATCGATCGTCTTCGAAACAGCAAATGTCAAAGCATTTTGCATCAAAAAGCTAGCTAGCTAGCTTTGCTTTCTGTTGGGGGAGATACATAGCATGTGCTTTCTTTGATACTGGAGGTTTTCCATTGGGAAAAAGGAAAAACCTCAAAGTACAAATTCCTTTGAAGTTCCCACTGCCCTGACAATTTCCAGGCAGATGAGAAGGATGGAGAGAAATGCATAAATGTAGGATGGGAAAAAGCAATGCAATGACCCAGGTACTTCCCTGTTGAGGCAGATACATCCAGACCATCCTTGGCTGGTTTATATTCTGAAACACCTCCAAACAAGATCCCAACAGCTACATGGTAGTCTCTACTGGTGCTTCTACGCTCCGTGAGTTATCAAGGGCCTTGACTGCACAGTCTTTCTCCATTCTAGGGATAGCTGTTTCTTTCTGCTTGTTCGCAAGTGGCCACAGAAAATGGTTGTTTACCTGCTTCTCAAGAAGCATCATTCATTTATATACTGGGAAAATTAGTATTTTACACCCATAGTCTTCTCCTCTACTTTCCCATAAAGCAGTTCCTTAAACTTTCCTCACAGGCCCTGATTTCCAGCCCTGTTTCCTCCTTGGTCTTCTCTATGGACACTCTCCAACAGATCAACATAGCTGTGGAATTGCATCCTTCAGCACGAGACAAGAGTGCACTGCAGTATGCCAGGGAGCTACAGGGACCTATTCTGTCTCAGCAGTGACCCTGGAATTGATGTATCATAGGGTGGATAGGGTTGGAAGGGACCACAAGGATGTACTCTAGACCCAAACATTTACTTCCTGCAAGAATGCGACATTACTGACTCACACTCCATTTGAGATCTGCCCGCTCTCCCTCCCAGCACCTCCCAGGCAGTGCACCAGTTCCTCCATTCCTTAGTCACACAGAGTCTTTGCATCTACTGAATATTACTTACCTAATTTTAGCTTATTTCTCCAGCTTATCAAGCTATTTTGAGTTACAACCCTGTCCTCCAATGGATGTGTGACCTTCTTCCAGTTTACTACCTCCCACAGATTATCCCTGTTGGTTTCCATTTTATCAAACTCCCTAATACAAATATTATTCAGAAGTAGGCCCAGGCCAATGCCCTGCAAAACCTCCTCCCTTTTCAAGGAATAATTATGTCACAGATAGCATGAGAAAGAATCTGACCTGTACTGGGGCTTGATACAACCACATCTTGAATGAGTGCAGAGGAGGTGTTGCAAGGGGGATAGGGGGTGGAACTCTGCTCTGAAAAATCAGAATGGAGCTTCAGCCAAGAATGACTGACAGCTGGAACCTGGTCTTCAGCTCAAGCTGGGGTAAAAATCTGGGGAAATCCCAGGACTACACTTCCAGATGAAAAACTTGTTGACTGCCATTCCCTTTCCGGCCTAATGGACTGGAAGAGAGAAACAGAGAATCTGAAACCCTCAGCAGATTGCTTCCAGGTCTGGCTTTTCCCTTGCAATATACACCATGTGTGGATGCCAAGCAGCAGCAGGGGAGAATCAGAGTGGTTAGATGGTGTGCTTTCCTTCTGCTCTGCCATGCTATAGCACTTCATCCTGGTGAAGAAAACCAAGAATGAAGAGATTTGAGGTTGATAAAATAAGGAAAAATAGAAAGCGAGTTTTATAAAAGCTGAAACTTCTCAAAAAGTGCTTGAATAAAAGTATTTCTAACACAAGACACTGGCTTTATCAGAAACTTTTTTCACAATATCTTAGTTAAGAAGAAAACACATTTTTAATTTTTAAAAGTACTGGAAATTTGGGAAGAATCCTCTATAATCCTCAGGAACAGCCAGATGTGCAGCAAGGAAGTACCCTGACCTCAGAGAAGAGTGTGTGGGGAAAAAAAAGCGGGGGTGGGGGGGAGCAAGTATGGAAGCTTGTTCACAAAGATTCCTAAGTCACTGGGTTGAAATAGCATCACCACAACAAAGGGTGGAAGGGTATTTACAGCAAGTGACACTTTTCCCTCCTCACTGGAATATATTTACCGGTCAGTCTTCCCCTTGATATGTGGTGCAATCTCTGGGTCTCCTGCAAGAGTTTCGGAGTTGGAGATTGACAGACTGTTCTAGGTACAGAGCCAAAACAATTACATCCAGGTAGATACTACACAAACTCAGAGAGTTGCACAACCCCACAGGCCTGTCCAAAGGGAACAGAGACAATGGCAGCACAAATGCTGCTTGAACAAAGCAGCAGGGAGATTTGGCAGATACCGGCAGCACAGTGACATGCTGGATGGTAGCCAGAGGGTTCGTGAGCCTAACAGTTCTGGTCTGTGCTGTACAACAGTAACCACTCACAGCCACAGAAGACAGGTTTGTTGAGGCTTTGAGAAAGCCAAATAACACATTCTTCCCTTCCAAAGCAGGACAAGGCAAAAGTAACCTATTAGCAGGCCTCATTGCTCTTATAAGAGGCAAAAATCAAAAGGTAGGGAAAACACATTTTAAAATATGTTCATCAATCCCTTTATGCATAAATATCCACATATAACAGGGAGTCTCTACCTACCTGTCTTGAGCCACCTGTGGTGTACGTCTATCTGTAACAGGGGTTTGAAACTAAATTCAAGCAATTCTCCCACTGTGTTTCACTATTCGCTCAAATCATCCAGCCCTTCCTTCTTCTCTTTTTCCAGCGGATGATTTTCTCAGATCAAAAACCTTTTCAGTGGATTTTTAGATGACTTCTAATACAGAAGAAAAAGGTAAAATTTGCCATTAAAAAAAAAGAAAAAAAAGACAAAACCCAAACAATATTTCAATAGACCTCATCTAGTCTGTAGGTTAGTTTGGCCTGAGATCCCTCTCCAGATTTCTCTTCTGAAGTGCTGTGATAAAAACATCCTTTGAGAGTCTCTGCATAAACACCACCTGGAAAGACCACCTTTCTCCCACAGAACTTGTCTAATAAAACAGAAGCCAGGAGAATGTAGACCAAAGGAGCACAAAATTTAAATACTGAAGCACTGCAGGACTACAAGCTTTGCATTCCCCTGCCAGGCCTTCAGAATCAAAAAGGAACATGCTTGTTGCTGGAGACTGTTCCAGGACAAGGTTCTTATCACTGTTGCTCTCAGTGCCCATGAGCAGAAAATAATACCAAAACTTAACTGTTTTCAGCTCTGCACAATGGGACAGCCCCAACCAGGACTGCTGCAGATTACCACACAGCGAACCTCAGTTCTAGACACTCTAGACCCATCCTAACTAAAACCATTGCACAGCTTTGCTCTTCTTTCCATTGGAAACCTTCCTCTAGTGAGGAAACCCTAGTTTCAGCATATCACATATCACAGCAACAAGGCAGGACCAGGGTCAGGCTGGGAAGTCAGTGCATACGTTGGGGCCTGGATTAACAAGACCCATAGCAGGTACAGGTACAGCTGGTTGATCCACAAACAGCCACCCCTCCAACATTATAGTGAGAGACTGAAGGCCCAAGGACAAGCTTAAATAGAGCCCCTGGGCCCATGGGTGGAGCTCCCAGATGAGACTGGTCAGGATGGTTAAGGCCTATCAATGTATTCCTGAGCCCTGACAAAACCTTTGCCAAGTTTCACCAGGAATTCAGATGTAACTTGGCAAGTACCAGGAAACGTGAAGAAGATTCTTTGTTCCTGTGCTGGGTCAAGGTCTATCTCTAGTGTCAAGAGCTGGACCAGCAGATACGTACCCTGTGAGGTACAGGGAACTTCTAGAGGCTGTGGAGCAGCCTCAAACAAAGGTGGCAGTTTCTGAGTTGTCCAGCTTTGGGCACAGTCCCATCCTTTTCCTTGTCCTTTGGTTTCTGCAGCCTAGCAAACAGGCTATTAACAGACTGATTTTTATGCTGTTGGAGTTACAGTTCCCCAAGACTGCTTCAGGGAGAAATGGATGGTAACCCCATGTGCCAAACTGGGCCCATATGGCCTAGGAGGGGTGAAACTCTTGGCAATGCCACCTGCCTCTTCATTTTGGTGGGAGGGACAAGATGTAAGGAAAGCTGAGACAAACTGCAACAGTGAATTTCTGCTCCTGACATCTCATTCCACCTGGGACAACTCGTTTACAGGTTTCCTGAGAGATGGGTCCTTTCATCATGAAGGAACAGGAAATAGTGTGAACACAAACTCAGTCTCTATGGACACTTGTTAAGACCAATGCAAAACCTCAGAGCTGTGTCCAGCTCTGGAGCAACATTCACAGTGCCCAGTGGACCAGTCCAATTCAAACTCTGTCCCTCCAGTGCCTAATCAGCCCATAGTTTTCCTGGGAGCAAATCCCAGCATACCGCCAAAGGCCACACCTTCAGCTCAGCATCACTCTTTGGAGCAGGGCAGCCGTGGTCAGGAGTCAGGGCACCACACTGAGGTCAGCTGAGGTTAGGCAGGAACCGAGACAGACCAGGTCCCCCTCCCCTGCCAAAGGCTGCACGCGTCTCTGCTCTCCTTCCCCAGGCAGGACAGCAGCCCAGAGGCAAAGGCACTCTCTCGCAGTCCCTTTCCCCCTGACTTCCATCCTCCTCCACATCCTGCATGGTGTTGGACACACCACCCCTGCATGAGCCAGAGGCAGCAGCAAGGTGGGTACCTCTCCTGCCCTGCTGCCTTCCCTGTCTTGCCTCTGCCTGCAGCCACGCAAGCCCGCTCCAGCCTGCCCGGGGTGGGTGAGCAGGGGTGTGAGGCAGGTCATGTATATCCCGGGGCGGAGGCCGAGGCGCGTCCCCCCAAGATGACTTCAGCTGCATTCCTGCGAGCCTGGCAACCTCCCGCACACACAAATAAAAGGAAATGAGAAACTCGGCAACAAAGAAACTGGCAGGGAAGCCACAGAGGCACACAGGAACGGGAAAAGAGATTAAACACAGGCTCAAGAGCCTCAGCGTGCTGAGCCTTCCTCTCTAAAGCCTCCCTTTAACTTTGATGGGGGAGCACAGGAGTCTTCTTTTCACTTGAAAGGGCAAGAGGAGGGGCTGGATAAAAGGGATCCAGCATTATCCGGAATTGAGAGCACAAGAACGAGCTACAAAGCTTAAATAAAATAAAATTNAAAAAAATTAAAAAAAAAAAGTTAAGTGCAGGCACCCAGCTTCCCTGCATACCTTTCCTGGTGCAAATCAGAAGCTGGGATCTGAATCTGGGCAGAGAAGAGATCAAAGTGGAGATGGCACAGGAGAAAGTTTAATAAAACTTACCGCAAAGCAGTTTGGTGAATCCGAATCCTCTTCCCAATTTCCTGTTTGTTTGGGGGTTTTTTAGCAATAGGATAATGGGTATTTGAGGCTCTGCAATTTATAATGAGAGACATTGATTTATATTGATACCATATACTAAGAGCCCATCCCAATATATTAGACCACATAATTGTGTTTCTATGTGTTAGGATAACTCATAAACATGCTATGGTGCTTAGACTTTTGGCTGGCAGTGGAACTACTTAAATCAATCCGTTGCAATACTGAGATTGACTTCACCTGCAGTATATGCTCCAGAATTTATGGTACGCTCTGAGGTCTGTGTTAAGACCAAGTCAGAACCCTGTGCTTTGTATGTCATTAGCTGTGTGGTTTCTCACATGGAGCATATGTGTTGTGGAGCTGTCTGATCATGGATGTAACACATATACCCTGTACTCCATGCAACATTAAACCTCAGACACTTAGCCGGATCTGGAGTGGGGAAGAAGACCACCTTTCCATCAAAGGGATAGATTGTCTCACAAAGTAAATGGGAAACATCCAGAAGAGCCCCACACAACCCCCGCTCTCTGGATGAGAAAGGGCATACTTTCCATGCAGAGTCATGGCAGTGCAAGACAGTGGGCAAAGAATTTGCACCAGGCCTCAGAAGAGCCCAAAGCAGCTGTTCCTCCAGAGTTAAAGCCTGATTCCTTGGGTGAGCTACTTTCCTCTTCTGAAACACCCTTGGATGTCAACAGGATTGTTGGTAGAGAACAAACTCACTCCTTCCAGACACACGCATATCACACACTTGGAAGATGATCGTTCCTTGTGTTACTTAAAGAATCATAGTAGGTAGCATCAAAATGTCTAGTGGGACCATAGAACTCAAGCTCTGTCCCTGTTCTGAATGTCCTGGCTGTATAAACTGCCCTGGGAGGGCACAGGCCTGTGCCTTGGGACCTACCTCGGAGGGCCTTCTCCCAAGCAGACGCCATCCCAGGAGCACTGTCTCCCACTGATACAAAGTGATCTCAGTTCAAGAGGAGTCTAGCATCATAGATGCCTGACTGAGCATCTACATATCATCAACCACCTTAGTAGGTGGACTGGGACCATTTACGTAGAATAGCGGTGAAGAAATGGATTGGGACTGGGACAGTAAGCTGTGCTGGGACTTGAATGCAGCAGGTCTACTGGATGTCTCTTCCACTATCAGGCTCTGAGGGTCAGAACCAGTGCAAGGAAGTGGCCTATCGGGGAAAAAAAAGAGACACATCCTGGCGTACTTGCCTGGTGATACAGTGAACCATGGTGACAGCAAAGTTTAAAGTACCTGGCCATTTTGCACAAAGGAATAGGGTGTTGGTCAGATATGCATGTATCCTGCTTCAAAGAGTAGCTAACAGGTCTCTGTTCACATTCCATATCAACAATTGGTTCATACAGCATCAGAGATACCACTCTCTCCAAGGTGTCTGAGGTCTACACTCAAGCTACTTTTGCTGAAAAGAAGGAAAAATGAAGAACAGAAAAGCAAATTCTAGTTCTAGAAATTAGAACTAGGGGTCTAGCATTCAACTTCACATGAGAAATTTTCCTTCACAAGTTCATTCACGAAAGACACATGGTCCTTTTGGTTCCTTTAAATGCCAACCATTTGCTGAACTCAGATGGACAGAGAATTTCAAAGTCAAAGGGCTGGATTCCTGGCTGTATAAACACAAAGGCTCCCAAAAGAGTCTTATGCTGAATCAATAGGCAGGGAACATTTTCCAAAGTAGCCATAAATTAGAAACTTCAAGCAGTAGGACAGTCTTTTCAAGACAGTATGAAGTGATCAGGGTACAACTGAGATACTTCTTTCCATTTCTGCTGCTGTATCCCAGTGAGCCTCTAACCTGCTCTGGACCTGAACTTCCCCATCTACAGAACACAAAATGGTTCCCTGTGCTTTAGGTCTGGTCCCTAAGCCTGTTTTGCTCAGATCCTCATGAAAACTTTCATCCACAGCAAGTGACTCTCCATATTCCCAACATCTTCCACCAGGACACATACGAAGGTCTGAGTCCACCTTCATGTAGTCCCACTCCCAGTACCTATACTTACCTATGTTCAGCAACGTTGAGCAAAGGGGCAAGAGCATAAGACAGAAAAGAGGAAGAACTGGACCTTACCTCCAGCTTAGACTTCCTATAGGATGTTGGGACAGAGCTCCAAAATGCTCACTTTCTCTTTCTGTAAAACAGATGAGCTATACTCTTATCCTGCCTTTGCCAAGGGGGAAACACTTCCTCTCCCACTGCGCCAGTCCCCATAGCATGCAGTAGCAACCAGATGGGCTGAGAGCTGGGACAACCCTGCGCTCTGCTTCTGGCCCACCGCACATCTTATTTAGTCTGCAAAAATACCAACCTAAACCTGAGCTTCCTGGCCTGGAAAAAAGAGGCTATTGGAGCTACCCTGGCAAGGCTGCATGGCAGTACTGTGGCATCACACCTCTGTCCTTATAGGATATGGGCTGCAAGCTGACTCTGCTTAGAGAGAACATTAACTACACCTCTTTATTATTGAGAAGAAATTTATTGGAGACATCCCTCCCTCTCTCCAGCTTCTCCTTTACCTTCGCGGAAAAGTAAACATTTAATTTTTTTTGTTGTTAATAGATTTAATGTTCATTTGTCGGTAGCCTAGGGGCAGGAACGCGTGACATTTCAAATAATTGTTGTTTCGGGGGTATCCTCTGGAGGAAAATGCTGCAAAAGTGTGGAGAAGATTTAAGTAAATTACTGTGTCAGCTTCTATTTATTCCTTACATGATTGCCAGAGGCAGGGCTGCGAGATAACCATTAGAGGCCCGGCCATAAAACAGGGAAGCAGAATTTCAAAAAGCCGGAGTGCCATTACTGGAAAGTTAGTGTGTAACATGTTAAATTATCCCCAAAGTAGGGGGAGGTAGGAAGGGGGGAGGGATACATCTAAGAGTAAGAGAAAAGAAAAAGAGAGAAAGACAGACTATGTGAGTGAAAAGAAGGAATTGCTCCATGGGGAAAGAGTGAAAGATTAGATAGATAGATAGATACAGACAGACAGACAAACAGATAAATAGAAGAAGAAGAAAAGAAGACTAGGGCAGTCCTTGAGTCCAGCTCTGAGGGCCTGCCATGGTGCTTGAGAATCTTTGGAGCAGGGTGTTCAGTTTTGGAGTCCTGTCTGAGGGTGTTGAGGTGGGATGACCCTTTCTGGGTCATCACTACAGCTGAGATGTTTCAAAGCCATGTGATGACTCAGCTGAAGTGAAAGATCTCCTTTTCCTATAGCCAGAAAAGGTTGCAGACCTGGCAAATCCAGTTGCCTCTGTGTAAGCAGCAAGCAGTTTGGGCCTAGTTCCCTCCAGCTTTGTTGCCTTCACGTCTCTGGAGCACAACTAGAGGCTCTAAAGAGAGTACAATTCCCTACCTATTGAGACATCATGGTTTTTTTCTTTGCTTTTCACTTTTCTTTACTTTTTACCTCCAAAATGTATTCCATCATCCCAGTAAGAAGGAATGTCCAGTTTGGTCTGGTGCTGGGTGCAGTTCCAATTCAATCATGACTGCTTAGCTCTGACCTCATATGCAGGCACTTACGATTCCATCAGGAAAGGCCTTTGCACTGGAAAGAAGCAGCAGGGGCAGAAAGAATTGCAAAAATCATTGCACGTTCAAAAAAATGTCACCCAGAACTAATGGGGAGTGGCACAGAGCAAATACACTTGCTGGGAGCAAACTGCTTTCTCCCTACTTGGTGTTTCTACCAAAGTGGGGACAGGGAAAAGAAAAAAAAAAAAAAAGAAGAAGAGAGGCACCATGATGCTGAACCACCTCACAGCATGGGTCAGTGTGAAGGAGGCATGTCAGGACCCAGGACACTATTCCCTGCTCTCCCTGTCCTATCTCAGACTTTGTCTGCCTGGCTCACATACTGAATTCTTTGAGGTTTACTACATCGTGCATGGAGGCAGGGGAAGTGTGTGGGGATGAAAACCTCAGCTATGCCAGCAATCTCTAGGACACCCCAACAGAATTGAGATGTTGGATGACTAGCGGGAAGGCAGGTCTCTCCAGCCAGCACACTCAGCTTCATGCTTTCCCTTGAAAAGAAAAAACCATCTCCCACCTCTCGAACTGTGGGACAGTGTATCACCCGAAGGCTCAATGAGGGGCAGAGGTAGCCCCAGCTCTGCTCAAGACCATGGACACTGCTGCAAGATGATGCTCAGGCTGAAAGTTAAGCAACTCTTAAAAACAAAAGGAAGGAAGCCCGTCTGGGAGGAATGGGAAATGCTCAGGTTCTGACATTGAAGCTAACAGAAAGGGACAGGAACCAGCTCATTAGCCATTGGGGGCAGGAGGAGATCCTGTGGAGAAGCAGGCAGGTTGTATCTGCCACGTGCAGGATTTTTGTTGAAGTGTCTAACACAGCAGGAGAATGGCCCCACGGCCCTTTCCTGTAATCAGGCCTGGCCCCTCCAGGGCTCTCACAGCATGGCCACCCCTTGGCTCCCCACACCTAACACTCCTTGTTGTGTCCATTTGTGCTGCTGTAGTCAGCCCCCACTGTCCGACACCAGCCTCCCCACCAGCCTCCCTCTGCTCCTGTTCATTACTCACACTCTACAGCTTGGCACTGCCCTCTGACTCATTGCCCAGAAGCAGCCAGTTCTACCTTTCTTTCATTGTAATTTATTTACATCATGAAAAACAATTAAGTTCCAAAAAGTCTTATTTATCCCAGAGATCTTGTTTTATCTTCCCCAGCATCACTCTTCATTTGTTCCTGCTACTGCTTCATTTTTCCTCACTCTTTTGTCGAAGGCAAGCTCAACTGTGTGGAAGCTGAGGGGCTAACAAACTTGGGACTAAGGCCCTGTAGCCCCAGCCTCTCCAGACTGATGGCTGTACTCCCACCCTCTCACCCAAGAGGATGGGAGTCCAACCACATGCTCAACAATAAATAACCAGGGAGATTTCTTTTTTTTTTATTTTAACGACTCACGAGGAAGACTTGCTGGTTAAATCATTGCTAACTCTCAACCTCCTCAATATTTCTTTGCTAATAGACTTCAGGTTTAATTGAAGGATCTTCTCTGGACTCTGTCTAAGGCACCATTTTCTCTTTAACCCCACCGCTCACAGCCTTACAAAAGCCAATCCATTAAGGGTCTTCATTAGTTTGAGCACCAGCCAACCACCCAAGCGGCAAAGGTCAAACACAGTCACCTGTCACAACATGGCAGTAAAACTACTAATTGTATGGGAACAAATGAGATAAAAAGATGGTACTATTATGCTATTTGATTTATTTTGTTTCCAAAGAGTCATTTAAGTCTAATTTACTTTGCAAGCTGTAGAGTAGGCCTGTGTGGATATAGATACTTGTGTGAGCAAATGTGGGTGTGTATATTTTCTTGTGTGTGTATCTCTCTCTCTCTCATGCACGTGTATACACATATACGCACATACAGCAGTCTGAAACGCAAGTCTAGGGAACCATAAAGTCATAGCACCATAAAGATTTACATTTAACACTTCATACAGGCAGAACCCCACATCACACCATGATGGCTCTGCAGCAGTGCCACAGAGTCACATCAGCCCTACAGCTGCCAGCTCAGTTGCCCATGCACCGTTCCTCAGCATCCCAGCTGTAATGGCAGCGACCAAGGCAGCCAGTGCAGGGTCCCATTTTGGAAGAGCATTTGCTTTGGAAACCTTTCTCTTTCTTTTTTTTTTGTGCTCAGGAGGAGAAAATGGGCCACATGCCCTCTGGTGGACAAATGCCACTTTGCAGCTGTAGGATCCAAATGGAAAGCTCGAAGTGGCCATATTTGTAGACACAAAAAGAAGGCATCTCTGTAAGAGGTTTTTAAAAGCTTGCTTTCTCTCCAGCTTGTCCTGGCAATCATGTTCTCAGCACATGTCTGTGACTTCCAACTGAAAAAATCTGGGCTTTTAGAGGCACGAAAAACTGCAGCCCAGCCTCACTTCTGCATTGTAGGTGCCAAATCAACATGGCCATCTTCACCAACAATTCCCATTACCAGATGGGGGTATAATTTTTCCTGGAAGAAGATATAAATAGTACTTCTCCTGGAATAAAGACCTTCTTATTCAAACACAGGACCCAATCTCAGGCTATGTAGTCACCCTTCAGCACAGTTGACCAAACACCTGGCAGGATCAGGACAAAATTTCCATGGCTTTTAAAAGACACTTACAGCTGATCACAACTTTGATCACAACCAAGAACTGTCTGAGCAGAGGTGAAACACTCAGGGGCTTTTCCAAGAACAGACCTCTCCATACTCATGCATTAGGGATACTCTCTTGTAGTTTTTGTGGTTAGGATCAACTCTTCAAGGGCAATGGAGGGAAGGCAGCAAGAGACCACAAACTCTTGCAACACACAAATGTGGGGAGACATGATCACCTCATAGCAATGAGATAGCTTCCTCCTGCATATCCAACAATATGTTATGATACGTGGCCAGACTTCACAAGGAGCGTTATTGGAGGAGTGGGAATATTTCCATGAAGGCAGCAATGTCATTTCTGCCTTTTTTTGAATTCTTTTGAGCATCTCTGTTCATCAGAGAGTCATGCAGATCATCACAATCAAGACTTCCTATTACATGTTGTACAGGAAATAAACACAATCAAAAAGGAAAGATATTCACTTGAAATGTGAAGGCTATTTTCAAATGCCTACTTGCACAGGCAAGCCCTTCAGATATGATAAACCCAATTGAACAGAGCTAGAGAAAACTAACGACTAGGAATAAAGCCTGGGCAGATGGGATGGTTCCTGGGTAAGCACAGCTGAGGAAAGAACCTGGGGAAGACAAAAGCAGGTGACTGCATGGTCACTTTCAGAGCAGCTATCAGCAAGTACTACACAGCTGAAAATACAGCTAGCATATTGGTAAGGTCTGGCTGAAGGGGGGTGCAAGTTCCCCTCTGAAGTGGTAAGAGCATTTCTGCACACTTGTGGCTCCCTTGGCTGTGTTGGCCCAGTATGGCCCAGCCATTCAGACATGGCTGCCACTCAAGGAAGATCCAGGGTCACATCTGTCAAGCTCGATCAAACACATCCTTACGTTCACTCCAGCAAGCAGATTAGCAAGACTTAACTTGTTCTTGGCGTTATGGGAGATCACATGGGCATCTGTGAAACATGGAAAGCAGTATGTGCCATCCTTCACCTGTTCTGGTGCTCCCAGGGTGCAGAAATATTCTTGTCCTATGTTTTCTATTCTTGCTGAAAACAGAGGAGCTTGATCATAGCTTCATGTGCCAATGGTGAGCGTTTAGATTAGCAAATACTATCATTAGGGAGCTGGGTCAGGCATCAGCTGTGCTTGTGCTCCCTTTTTTACTCATCTTTTCTCAGTTTGTCCCCAACCTCTTCCTCCTTGCCTCCCCCCTTTCACTTTGCTCCCGCCTCACTTCACAACTCCCCCAGTGCTGAGATCAACCATACCACACTGCTTATCTTCAGCAGTCATCAACATGTTACAGAGGATCCCACCAGCCCAAACTCATTAGCCCTTAGCTAATGAAGGGCTCATGAGAAAAATATGTTTCCTCAGCCTGTATTTAGAAAAAGACATTTCCTATTGTGGGTGAGAAACAGACTCCACCAAGCTTGTGACGCATCATCACAGCTACCAGCAGGACCCCACAGTGGAGCCGATTTCTAGGAAGAAGGGAAAATTAGAAGTTTTTTTGCTGGCAGTGGGTCATTTGCACCATGTGAATGTATCCAACCATCTCTACGTTGGCTCCAGAACTGGAAGCAGGGGGGAGGGATGACAAGAGCGCTAAAACACCCTTTCCCTTCTTTTGCTATTCAAAGGTTAGATTTCAATTCATCTTTTTTTTTTCCTGTCAAAATTTGAAAAATAATAAACCACACAGGGCTTCCTGAGACTTTTTTCCCCCATTCCCCAGAAATTCCCATAATATGAGAGGGTAAGCAACATTTCACAGCTTCAGTGGAGTCCAAATTGGTTTTTCTGGCAACTAAACGTAGTTTCTCCTCCACTATGCGTGCACGCACACACACACACACTTTGCTGTCTATAGCATTAACAGATCCTGCCTGAAGTGCAAAGCCAAGGAACCAAAAGGATGCAATGCCAACATTAAAACTGCTTTGTAGTGTTAAAGCCCCTAAATACACATTGCATTACATTATCAGCTTCGATTATACAATCTCAACTACACTTCCAAGGAACTGGCTCCTTAATCAAGGGCTTAGGATGGTATTCTCTTAGTAAGTGGCTCTGCCCTTACTTCATTTTCTCTTTGTTCATTGTTAGGTGCTATGCACTCTGCTCACTGCCCAAACCTTTTTCGGAAGACATAACTGTACATTTCTTTCTCCTGTTGTTTTTTTGTTTGGGTTGGGTTTTTTCCTGGTGTTCATCACAAGAGTGGCTGAGTGCTTTTCTGAGTTGAACCCACTTACCTTCCAAAAATGGGTCTTGTTATTTCCATTCTAGAGACAAGAAACTGAGGCACACAGGAATGAAGATCCAAAGGCATCTGATAATTTCAGAAATCCCTTATGCTTTCAGTACACATAGCACACTCTGTGCAAGCACCACAGTTCCCATTAAGCAATGACATCTGTGACTCAGAGCCACACCTCAGGATAAAGCAGGGGGAAGTATTAGCCTAAAAATTAATGAGTTATCACTGTGACAAAGTGGGGAAGACAGTAATCCTTTTTAAAATGTTTGTAACCAAAGACTTGTCTATAAGGAATATATACAGAGAGGTCTGGCAAAAGTTATCAGATCTTCACTACAGTAGTGCTGACCTCAATGTGAAAAAATGCTCTCTCAATACTATTGTGACTACTTTTATTCTATGGAAGAGAGGAAAGAAGATGTTTTAGCTTGTTTTTCCAACACATAAAACTACATACTGCCCCTGCCCCAAAAAAATCCAAACCAAAAGAGAAAATACCAGGCACCACACTGTCAAGAGTAATTGGCTGTGCGAACACAATTTAGGAGGCAGCAGATTTGCAGAAAAGTATCTTGGAGTGATGATGAATCACAACCATAAGTCAACTATGCCAAGCTTTTCAGGAAAAAAAAAAAAAAAATTAAAAAAAATAAGGCAGCTACCACACCAGGATTATGAACAGCAGTGTCCTTTGCAATTACTCTCCCCACTGTAATCTATCCCAGAAAGGCCTCCTTTGGTGGGCTGTTTTTCATATGGGGCAATTCAAGCCCCATACAAATTTACTCAGGACTCTGAGTCCTCAGGAGTGGGAGACAAATGATTAGACATCTGTGAAGATGAGATGGGAGAAAAGACCAAAAGTACTCGAATTGCTCAGGTGGACAAAAAATATGAGGAGAGACATGGTAGCAGTTTACTAATAGGTAAAAGAGGCAAGGAATTATTTGTATTTTTTTCACATCACTGACAGATACAAAAAGAAATTATGGGTTTAAACTGCAAATATATATATATATATAAAATATTTACTTTGGACATTGGAAAGACTATGAGAGGAGTAAGTACTGCAATAGATTTAGTTGGAGAGAGGACTTCACTGCAGGTTTCTAAGGACAGATTAGACAAGAATCTGTTAGGATTGTTTAGGTAACTGTGATCTTTTGCCAGGTGCAGATGGATAGGCTAAAGATGTCCTGAATAAAGCTCAGTCCTCAACAAATTCCATCACTGTGATCCAGTGCATAGGATGCTAGTTCTGCTCAGAGAAACAAATAATATGACCTTTTTTAAAACTGTATTTTCCTAATAGATACAAACTAGTTAATAAATATTAAATTACAACTGAGCAAACACCTAGCCTGCAATATCTGAGACTATGTGGTTAATATTTGACAAAATCATAAGCAACAGAAAATGGGGGTTGATAATGAGAAGTTTCGGCAGATCCTAACAACTGCCGGTACTTTCAGTCTCCATTGTAACTCAAGAAATTTGTACTGATTGAAGAAGCAGTGGCTTGTGGAGCTGATGAGAAAGTCCTGGAATTACTTTTCACACAAAAGTAAGGATGGGTGAAAAGTCCAGCTCAGGGCCAGTTCATCCCAACGATCTCCTAAATTCTAACCTGACTTTGTTTGTATCTCAATGGCCTGTTTGCAGCCAGTGTGTCTCTCCAGACTGTGGGCTCTTTTACGTTTCAATGTGACATTCCACCAGAAAGCTCACAGAGAACCTCTCCGCTCATCGCCTGTAACCCCACGCTGCTGGCTCCTCACGTCACACGCTGCAGCAGTGGGACGGGACGCTCGTTGTGGCCACTGCCGGCCGCTGAGGAGCTCGGTCCTGTGAGCACAAGCGGGGGGACCAGTCAGTAGCCCCCCGTTACCCACCGCCCCGGGAGCGGTGGATGTGGCCCAGAAGGCCCGGCAGAGGCCGGCCGGGGGCGG
>VWZZ01000863.1:479403-491724 GCA_013399095.1 Psophia crepitans | reverse complement strand
CGCGGAGAGCAGCCTCGGGGCCCGCCGCGGCGGGAGGGCGCTCCGTCCCGCCTGCGGGAGCGGCCGGTGGGCTCCGGGACCTGAACTCCCCCTCGTCCTCGGGGGAAAGGGGACAGATTCCTCAGCGGGGGAATTTCCATCCCGACCTGTCTGCCAGGCAGGTGTTACGGTGTAAAAACTTGCCTAGTCCATGATTTATTCAGGCTTACCTCGCTTGGGCTGAAATCTATTCCGAGGAACCACTTAAATCTGAATGATAACTGATTCCGAAGCAGAACTCTAAATTATAGTTTAACCTTGGACCGATTTTTGATCTAAAATTATTATGTTAAATAAAGGTGTTCCTACCATTCATTATCTCAGGGGGAAAAAAAAACTCACATAGCTCTGTATTGCTGAAAGGGAGTGTCTGAACATCATTTTGTTCCCATTGTAAATGGCACCAGGTCATTAACCAAGCTAGTTAAGTAACTCACCAATTTGCTAGCCATCTTGCCAGCCAGAAAACCAGCCTGTTACTTGGGCAATCAGATAATTGCATTTTACCTTTACATTTACATTTTCAAATAACGAATGCTTACTTCTAACTTACAGCTAGGGAAACTGAGGCAAAGAGCTTTGTCCCAGAGTAAAGAACCCAGGCGAGGCAAAGGAAGAGCTAGAAGAAAGTCCTGGTTCCCAGCCCTGTATTCACTCTCTTCCCTGGGAAACTCATGAAAGATGCTTTTACCCATATGATGAAGCTACCAGCAACCACTGAATCATCAACTAAACCATCAGTCAGCCTAATAATTAGCCAATTAATTAGCAACCACCCAAAGCAGATTCATTTACTCAGGGTTCCATCTAACACTGTACTAGCAGGAAAGTTGGATGGGGAAACCTAAACAAGCAATGGAATAGCAGAGCTTTTGCACATGCCACACCCTGGCCAGCTTACAAACAGGGAGCAGTGGTCGATTTTAGAGCTTAGCACTGCAGCTGAGTTTCTTGGTGCAGCACCACATTCCCAGGCCACAGAAAAGGAGAGGATCCTCTGGCCGGGGAAGGGGAAATCTGGAAAGCCAGAGTCCCAACATGCTTTTCAGGGGGGCAGGGGCAATGTGTATGCTTTGCTGTGTACAGGGAGCAGGCAAAGTTTCAGCTGTGCCTTCACAAACTACTTCTGAGTGGTATACTTCCAGTGTGGTGCTGTGTTGGGAGCCAGGTAAAATAGGAATCTGTCTTTATTACCCAGGGCTTAGTGTATTAACCATCTTCCTGTTCAAGCTCTACCTACTACATCCATTTTCCCACTGGCAAATTACCAGATACAAGATCCCTAGTGAACCAACGGGGATGTAAGAATATCGAAAGCAGGGGGAGAATCTCATAACTGAAAATGTGCAAAGCAGGAGAGGTTGGGCGTTTCCATTCAGGGTGGTGGGGAATACCAGGGGCCCAGGATTACTCACCCAAGCAGTCTTGAGTCAGAAAGCAGCTGCAGTGAAAAGTCAAAAAGTCTGTATGAAAGAGAAAGGTGTTTTTTTCAGGTAAAGCTTTCAGTGTGAAGCACCTAGAGAAATTTTGTGGAGGACACAAGACTTTAGTTGTTATTATTACTGTTATTTTTTTTATTATTATTATTATTATTAATCTCTGGGCTTACAGCGGAAAATATTTCCTACCTTCAAGACCACTCTATCAGTTAGCCAAAAGCCCGGAAGTGTCCAGCTAAAAATTTTTGGTTCTGCTTAGCATGAAGTAAAAAGGAAATAGCAGTTAAATTTATATTTAAAGCTACTTTAGATTCTTAGCCCATGCAATCAAGGAATGAAAGACTAATTGGCAGCACCAGGAAAGGGTCTTAACCCTGAAAAAAAGAGTGGGCAAAAAAATAGAATCCTGTGGTTATCTTTATGTAAACTTTTCTTTAACATTTGAGAGATTTCAGTACAAATTTTTCTCCATAAAAGAAAAAAAAAATAAAAATCACATAGTGTCCTGAAAGACCAAGGCCACATCAGTAGTCCTGTGAGGACAGAGCAGAGTATGATGTTTTACATATTCTGCTCCCTCTTCCTGAAAATCTTTGCGACAAATCCAAGTGTTTGTTGTAAAAAGATAACTTTCTGCACTAATTAGCTTAAATAATTACTTTTCCCCTTCTGAAACAAGATATTTTATTCAAGCATTTTGGTCAGCCTTGAAGATGTAAGTCTAGTCTCATAAAAGATGATGACTATGTCTTAACCGTTTGCAATCCGTTAGCTGAGCTCTGCAACCCGTTTCCAGCCTCTGTGAATTGCAGAGTGAAGAGACACCGTAAGGGTGGTGTAAGCCAGTCCGTTTTGCCTCCCAGCTGGGGCAGGCTGCAAGCAGGGCTCCTGAGCAGCTATGTGAGCTTAGCTAATGGGAGATAACTTCTTACACTGTGATGCACTTGCAATAGTGACACCAAGTATTTGCTTTAGGCTTACCCCTCATGCTAATGCCATTAAAATGGTGTGGCTCAGCAGTTCCCAAAGGGATTATCACGAGCCTCCATTTGAGGAGCTCCTCATTTGACCAGACTCTGAGCTGCAACTTGATCTGTAGAATGGGTGTTAGGCTCACCAAGTGCCCAATGGGGTCACCCCCACCCTCAAACTCCTTCCGCTTACGGCAAATCTTCAGCTTGTTTTTCAAAAGTCGATGAAAGAAAATATTGATACAGATTCTGTCCCCTCTCCAGCCTGCAGAACTGCCAGGCAGTCTTTTGGGAAGCCCAGCAATCGCCCTGCATCTCCAAGGCCCACAGAGCTGTTTGTCCATGGTGCACAAGGAGCAGGCTAGTAAGGAGGCCAACAACCATGAAGTGGCCTCCTGCAGCAGAAAAACCTGTGTGAGGATATGTGAAAAATAACCCTGACTTGCTAATCCTAGCTGTGAGCAAACAATTAGCAGGAAGCAGAGGCAAACAGGAAAGCTGATTTAATTATGTGANGGATGTGGGGTCAAAACAGTTTGTAAAAATCTGTTTCACAAAAGCTGTTGTTCCCCTCGGGGCAGAGAGAGATTACCGTGGCTCAGTGTCTATCAAACACGGGAAGAGAATAGGGCCAGGGGCAATGAGACAGCTTCCGAGTATGAAGGGCCCTTCTTCTTCTCCGCAGCAACCAGCAGCCTGCCAAAGAATTCCTGTAAGCTCTCGGCGGCTTTGTGTGCCTGCCCGGGCTGTGGGCAGCACTGCAGCAGGCCTGCCTATTGTCGGCAGGGCTCAAAGGGAGCAGGGGAGAGAAAAGGGGAGCTGGGGGGAGGAAGAGGGCTTAAGGGGGCTTGTTGTTATCAAAGCCGCAGAGGTTATTGTGCTGGAGCAGAATCACGCTGCTTCTGAGCCCCTTCAGCGTGGCTGTTAATGGAAGCGCTGCAGGGAGACACAGGGTGGGATCTGTTCCGTGTAAACTTGCCGGGATCTCCCTCTGCACGCACTTTGCTCGCTCACACCCTCTGGCTCAGAGCAGGCGTGTGCAGAGGATGGCAGGTGGCCCTGCACCCTCCTTTCCCTTATCCACTGGCATCCAAAGACACCTGCCGAGGGGTCCTGTGTGCTCCCACCAAGGCACCTGTAGGCATACACTCAGACACGCACAGAGCAAACACCCCAGCTTGCACACACAGATGCACCTACTGGCCACTCGTGGGTTCAGAGATAAATACACATACACCCACATCTGCAAAGGCAGCAGTTCATCGCTGAAGGCAACTTCAGCTGGACATACAGATATACCTGGTGGCTGTTAGGCATACTCTCAACATCTGGGTGCAAGTCCATAACCAAAACACACATATAAACACCCACAGAGTCAGGTAAACCCATGCACAACAGTATGTCAGCATGCTTCTCCTGGCATGCACAAATGAGAAAGTCTCAAGGCCCTGTCTCAGAAATGAGAATGTGGTAGAGGTAGCAGAAGGGATGCTAACCTATGTTGTTTTAAAAGTTTTGTCTGCATCATGAAAAAGGAGAAACTTATGGCCCCTGGGAGTGAAAGCCTCAGGAAGGGGCTTGTGAGCAGGGGTGTCACATCAGCTCTTTTGCAAATATTGACGCTGTGTGTCCACAGACTAAGAATCTCTCAAAACACTGTGCTCTAAACACCCTCCAAAGACCCTGACTGACCAGAGGAAGGGCCTGATACTGAAACCAGGACATGTCCTAAGGGACCACAGAGTGAGACTGAGCATTGCGGAAGAGCCACATCCCCATTCAAACTCTGGCCTGACTTGTATCAGGGACAAGTGAGTACAGGCACAAGGCAGTTCCCAAAACCAAGCACAAGTCCCACAGACTCCACGAGGGATCCAACCTCCTGCTGTGGGAACCAAGTCAAAAGAAACTTTTAATGGGGACCAAAGCCTCTATCTCCTTATCCCCAAAAAGCTGCCCATGGGAAGTATCAACCAAAGCCCCTCCAAGGCACTGTGCCAGAGGGAAGCTTCGCATGTGTATCAAACCCACAGCCAAGACCTTGATGGAAGCAGGAAGCCCCAAAGGCCTGGCCCACTTCCTATTCTAAGCTTTGCCATAAGAGGAAATCACTCTGAAAAAACTCAATAAAGTCTCCTTTTTTCTGGACCAGGAAATTTTCTTCATGCTCATGTCAATGAGGTTGGTAGAAGCTTTCCTCCCCAGTGGCCATCCACATCTGACCACAGCTCTGGTCAAAACAGCCTTCACCCGCTGAGTGTGGATGGTGGAGAGTCGGTGCTTTACAGCAGCCAGACCCTCTCCTATTCCCAGGGAGATGACTCACCCTTCAACCCAGCACTGATTCACCATATTTATGCTAGTCGTACCCTGCCCAAACTCACAGAGACATTCACATGTAAGAGACCCATGCACACACACGTGTGCATGTATGGGGTGACAGTAATTCAGCTGCACCCAGCACCTTCTTCTTCATCCCTTCTCCTCCCACTCCCACCCCATCGCTCAGCAGATGCTGCTGAGCCGACCCAGGAAGGCAGGCGGGGAGCTGGGAAAACGGATGAAGAGGTACCCCAAGAGGGAGAGCGGCAGCCTCCGACAACCCTGGTAGGAAAAGTAGGGGGGCTGAGGCTGTGGGGGAGGGGATGGAGGCAAGGCAGGGAGGGCTTCTCATTGTGAGGGAAATTTTATTTTTAACAGATGCTAAGGCAGATGGCACAGAATTAACAGAAAATGGGAGAGGAAAAAAGAGGAAGAACATTACTGGCTCCAGAGAGAGTGGACATTAAAAAAATAAAGAATAAGGGAATGAAAACAAGTTTAAGTACTCTCTCCAGAGGAGGGGGGGAGGGAAAGCGCGAGGCAGAGCAGGGACGAAGCAGCGTGATAATAACCAAAGGCGTGAAATTGCAAAAGTAAAATTTGTGGCACTCGGGAGGGGCTGATAAGGCCCCAGCTTCATTGCAAAACTCACTCAGAAATTACTGATGTGATGTTTTAGCCTTTATCATTAATAATAATCGAGAGTGGGGAGTGGGGTGGGGGTGCCTGAAACAAAGAGGGAGAGAAATCACATGAGCATCTGAAACCTGGGGAAGGAGGAAGAGGCAGCAAGGGGAGAGCTGGGGACAAGAGAGGTGCAGGGGGTAAAGGGTCAGAGAAATGGGTCCAAATGAGGGAGAAAAGGGATGAGAAGGGAAGGGAAAGCTGAAAAAGGAAAAGGAAGGGATGCCAGCCAAGAAAAAAAAGGAGGAGGGAAGAGCCGGAGGAGGAAGGTTAAAGGACATGAGAAGAACAAAGGGGAAAGGCAGGCAAACAGGAGTTGGGGAAGAAAACACCAAAAAGTGAGAGAGGAGAAAAAGGCGGCTGGAAGTGAAGGAGAGGGTGAGTGAATGGAGAAATGATAGCAGAGATGAAATAGTGGGAGAAGACAGACTGCAGGACAGGGAGTAAGAGAGGGGGAGACAAAGAGATATGGCCCTGCCGCTCTCCTCCCAAATTAATCGAGGATACATCAACCCAAGCCACTAAAACAGAGCTATTATGAATGGGTTAGTCACAGGTGGAGTTAAAGGCCTACAGAGGGATATTAGCCAAAATTGAGTGGCTTTTAATTTCTTTCTAACGAGAGATTGTGGCTGGGGAGCCAAACACTGCCTCGGCTTAGCTAGGCCTGAAGGCAGCAAAACACGGGAGCCGTCAGCTTCCCACAGCCACGCTGAATCACAGGCGAGCTGACCTGTGCGGTACACGCGGCGAGGTGGAAAAGGCACACGTGAGCTGACCTGCCCGCTATGTGCGCTGAAATGGCACGGCATGCAGACGACAGCACAGGGATGCAGACAACAAAGCTGGCAGGGACCCACTGGACCACTCTGCCTCCTCTCCGCATCAACACAGGACTGTACCGACGGACAGCGTTCCTGTGTGAGGGGCAGATTCACCCTGCTCATCAGGGCTTTGCCTTTACTGGAAGATCCCCCTGCACTGCAAGCCTGGTCATGGCCCTCCTGGAGAGATCAGGGAGCTTCGACACAAGACCAGGACATCTGGGTTCTGTTTCTGGCTCTGCTGCTGGCAATTCACCACATTTCTCCATCTTCCCATCTGCTATCTGGGAATAATGCAGTATTGTTAAAACTAAGCACTTAAAAATGATGAATCAGATAATCTATCTATTCCAAAAAGATGAGATTGGTTAAAAAAATCATGACACCTTCAAGAAGGATAGGGCCATATGCAGGAGGACTCTCACGCCTTCGGAGAACCCTCTCTATGGGACTCTAGTTTCCACACTTTTCTACAAGATTTAGAAAGAGGCTTCTTTCGTTTCCTGAGCTTAAAGCTCACAGTTCACCTGGGCACATGGCATTGGGAAAAAAAGATAAAGTTTCCAGAACTCTTAATACTAAGAAACATTAATTTTTTTCCTTTAGAGCCATGTGCAAATTTTCCATGAAAACCTCTTATTCCCCAAAGCAGTGACTCATTAAAATTAAAGAAAGGTGTCAATTTCTAACAACTATCACTGCCAGAAATAGTTTTGGGAGTGGGAGGGGGATACACCACCAAAAAAAGTTGTGGAACCACGGCAACATCCAGCTCTGACATTGTCTAAACAAAACATTTGCTCTATGATAGAAAATTACTTTTCATTTTGAAGTTCTAGACCATTTAGGCTTAAAAGGGACTTTTAGATGGTAAAAAGTTGCACTGGGAACAAAATATTTCATTTGATCTGACACAAAATTTTGAGGCTAGGATATAGGGAGAAGGAGAAAGGGTCAGGATGAGATTCAACTTATTCCTTTGTGAAAGCATTATTTATTTTTACTTCTTATCCCATTTTGAAGCAAAAGTAAGTGCAGTTTACAAATTCTCATAGAAAAAAACCCAAACATTTCCTGCCTAGATCCAATTTCCATCTATACGAGATGTTTTAAGGACTGCAGATAGTGTGTGCTAAGTATTCTTAATTTCTGTATTTATTTCATCCATTGCCCATACGATCCAGCCTAAATAACCCTCATATGCACTTTCATCTCATTGCTGGTCAAATACTCAACACATCTCCTTTTCTGAGCTGAACTGGGCTTGCTTGCGATGGTTGTGGAACTCACTCAGGAGTGGATGTGCTTTCAGGTGAAAGACACAAACCAGATGAGCTGGAAAGTTTGTGTCACCTCTGAGCCAACAAAAACACTTCTGCAGAGTATATGTGAAGGTGGCAGGAAACACTCACAGGACGGTGGCATGAAAGCACAGTGGCACATGTGATTATAGAGGTGGTGCTGTTTATGGAACATGTATTACACATGTGCTGAGTCATAAAACCCCACAGAAGCTGCTCTTTGTGCATGAAACTTCATGTGAAATCTGAGAACAACCACCATGTCTAGTGAACAGGAATCACATCTGGAAATCATCTGCTAATTCACCTGCTAATTCATCTTATTCTCATAAACTTGAGAGAGAGCCAATCTTACTGGCAAGGTAAATCCGTATCACTTCTCTGGATCTTACTGATACTAGGATGGAGAAACTTTATCCTTTCAATGAAAGAGCCTACAAAGAGAAGGGACAACGTTCATGCAAGGGTGTCACCCTGTGCTGGGTTCAAAGGACCCAGAGGCAGGGTTGCTGGGTTCCAGGCTCAGCTCAGCTTCAGCACTTTGCCTCCAGCTCCACCAGAAAACTAGAGCAGCTACCAGGTACATCTAGTCTGGGGCTTTCATTCTTTCAAAACCTTGCAGACTATCTTTCTTTCAAAGACACAAGAGAAAGAGCTTCTCTTAGTCTAATGGTGAGTTTAGCTGGGAGAGGTCAGCAGTGCTGAAGTCTGGCTTGTCTGTCTTCTGAGCCTCCTCCACATCCCCAGCTGGAGAATCTCTTATCTGCCCATCAGGGAAACAGTCCTATGGCATGAAGTTTAGCCTTCGGGGAGAATTTACTTTCTGACTGAGACAGGATGACCTTAAGGAATATCTTTACACTGGACATAAAAACAATATATTAGGGTGAGAATGTCTTAGAGGACAGAGAAAAGCAGACATAAGTGATCAGAGGATGTGAAAAGTGCACAGAAAACACCGAGGAGGGGGACAGAGCCCCAGAAATCAAGCACCAAATAATGTCAGTGTACGTCCTTACTCAGAGACCTCAGACTTCCATGTGCAGTTTTTCTAGCTCGCTCACTCAGGCAGGAGCACTGGCTGAGTGTCCAATGTTTCCTGTTGATAATTCTTCTTCTGCCTCATCTGTCGGCACGGAGCGAGGACCATTCCCCGCTGTCACGAAAGCCTTTTTCAATAGGCGCCGTCCCCCCTGGGCTGCCAGCTGAGGCCGCTCCCTGGAGAGCTACACCCCTCTCAGAGTCTATTAAAGCTCAATTACCGAGGGCTGACTGGCCTCGTTGTCTGGCCAAGGGAGGTAGGATGCTCCTCTGTCTCCCAGGGTCGAGGCTGCTTTGCTACGGCCCAGCCAGCTCACATCTATGTATCAATTTGATAAGATCAAATCAAGTACAAGAGGTGATGGGAGGAAGGCAGCGAGAGGAAAAACTGTAAGAAGGCAGCTCAGAAAGCCACTGGTACCTGCACAGGCAAAACTGGCTGGCCCAGAGATGACAAAGGGCACTTTGCTGATTTACACTGCAGGAGCAACAGAGCCATCTTGATTTACACCAGCAGGGACCTCCTGGCCTCACAGACCCTGTCCCACCAGCACCTTCCCATGTCAGTCCAGCACAGCATCTGACCCACTGGTGCTTTCCCAGGGACCAAACCCACTCTCTTCCCTACATGTTCCACTTCCATTCTGCTGCCACGCTGCCTCCCAGGAGGTTTCACATCTCAAGTTCTGGCCTTTCCTGCACGTTGGCAAAGAACTGTCATCAACGCCAACACAAAAGTTCCTATCAGGGATAAACAGCTTCCCTCCCACCTACACCCTCCCCCCTTGGATGTGTCTTCTGGGGTCTGAGTCCATAGACAGAATTATACAAATAGATCAGTCATACAGATAGCAGTCGTGTTTCATTTGTTACTCACAGTCCTTATGGGCAAGGAAAATAAGAAAACTTGAAAAATGTAAAAGCATTTATTTCATTCCTCATCCCTTAAGGACTCATGTTTTCTAAAGCTGCTTACACCAGCGAAGAAGGCGGGGGTGAGGGAAAGGAGAACACACATTATGCTGAAGGTCTAACTTTGGTTTAGCATGTCTCCATCATGGTCCACAGGACTCTGAATGTCACACAGAGATCAAGAGGCAAAAGCCTCAGGTGCCTTTAGAAAGCACCCTTTATCCTCATCACACATGCAAGGAAACTGAGGCAGGGGAAAAACCTAGCAGCTATTTACAAAATCTCTCAGAAATGTGCCTGAGAACCGGAAACGGGTGAATCAGGGTCCCCTAAGCACCAGACTGCCTGTCTTTTTTGGTACACTGTGACACCTGCCACCAGATTAGGAACAAGGGAACAGAAGAGAAGAAACTCATCAAATACAAACCAATTCACAGGCATCACAGAATAGACACACAGTCCAGAAGGGTCTGTGCAATATCCCATCTCCAAACTGTAAATCTTCACTCACCTCCAAGATAAACTTGAGGCCTGTGGTAGAAGGCACGTACCTAGCATATTGAGTTACAGGGCAAGAGTAGGCCCTGCTAAAAGCTCCCCTATTCCCTGTTGCTGGCAGAAGTCAGGATCTGTAGGAATGCTCTCCAGAGCTCCTCCTGAAAACTCATCCCTGCTACTGAGTGGAGAGAGCAAGATGTAGCCGTGCAGGGAAACAGAGGTGGTCCGGTCTCTCCAGCCAACAGATGCACAGCAGAGCAGGGCTGGCACATTCCTTGCGTAGCCAGGAGACAACAGCTCTCGAGTGCAGAGGAGAGCTGCCAAGAAAGTACCTGAACTTTAGAGCTTCTGCTCTTGCCTTGAATTAACAGAGCATACCATGCAGCATGGAGCAGTGTCAGGACCTGGCCAGTTTCACAGGGCATGTCCTCTCCTGCCAGCTGTGCCAAGCCATCAGCTTTGTGCCTCTTGGCAGGACTCGCAAGAAAGATCCCTGCAACACCTTCCTCATTGGGGTCCTCCAAAAAACTTACCTAATTTCTGGACAAGAGCAGTGAGGCCAGCAGAAACTGATATACTTTCTCACTCTGATCAAAAGTGTCACTTCAGACAGGACAAAAGAGATCTGTGCATTTGATCTGATAAAGAAAGCCTGTGGTGGGCAAGTGTCATTGTCCACGTGTGGAGTGGAAGGGATGGGGGATTCTACGATATATTCCCACACAGGCTGGGCACCAGGGACAATGGTGACATCTGTCCAAGAGACACTGGTTCCACGGGCATCATGCCTCCAGGGTACCTTTTCCAGGATGGTCCAAGTACATGTCCAGTTCCTTTCAAGGCAGCAGTTTGAGGAGGCTATGGCTGCATGACCAGATCCCAAGCAGAAAAATGGAGTTGCTGTGTGCCCTGTAGTTTGCACAGGCAGTCATCTCCAGAGGCACTGCTATTTATATTCCTTGGCAGCACTGCCACACTGTGCACAATACCCCGGCTGCCAGGCACACATGGTACACACAGACCTAAGACCCAAGTGAGACACGTGAAGAGGACGCGACTGTCACAGTCCCTTTAGACCTTGGCAAAAACTGGGGTGTTTGCTGCTAATGCCCACCTTTCTAGCTCTATTCTAGGCCTTTTGATACTTGCTGCTTCTCTTCAATTTTAGAAGATACAAATTTGGAGAGAGAGGTGTTGAAGGGCAGAGGTTTAGCTGTCCTTTAGTAGAAGAAAACCTACCAGATTCAACAACCCCAGAAGGCATTAAAAATTAAAAGAACATTACACTGAAGCCAATGGAGGTTTGGTTTGTAGTTTACTGGCTTTGGCTCTAGACATGTTGAACAAAACCTCCCACCAAAAAAACAACCCAAGCCTTCCACCTGCACAAAGAGTACGAAAGACCCCACGTGTACAGAGACCAGGGCCAACAGAAACACCTTGTCTCCTCCACATTCAGAAGAAGCCTAAAGTAAATCCCTGCCATCCAAGCCCAGACTCATTTGTTTCAGCCAAGAGGAATTGTACCAGGCTGGTGGCTCAGCAAGAGCTGAACCTTCATTTAAGATGAGTCTTGGCTTTGTGCCAGTTTTAGTCTAAAACCTTCAGAGCCTCAGAAGTGACCATGTTATTGCTGGGAAAAGAGAAGGGATAGGGCCAAAGAGGAACAGGTCACTCTGGTGAGGAAGACCTCCAAGGAGACAACATGCACCAATAGAGCTGGCCAGGTTTGAACAGCCCCATCCTTGGCATATTGAACCCCGCTGAAGAATGCATCGTTTGCAGTGGAGTTGAGCAGTGGCATGGAAACTCCAGCAGCACACCGGTGCAGGCAAAAAGTAAAAGCTTCTGCCCCATGGTGCAAACCAGGCAGGCAGAGAAAGGCAGGTGAAGTGAGGTGAGGTGGCTTAGGCTACCCAGCAAGCGGGGGGAAAAGTAGAAGGATTGACTCTTCCCTTCATGTGCTGCCCATGCCCAGTGCTCCAGCTGCCTCCCGCTGAGGTAGCAGGATCTGACACCACAAAGCACCTTATCCCTGAAACTGGCATCTGACACAGCCAAAATGAGCACCAAATTTATACTTGATGAAAACGATGGCCCGACATGCTGCCTTGGAAGCCCTGTGTGCCATGCTCCTAGACAGAAACTTAAGGCAGCTGATTTCCTCGAGAACCGAGGAAAAATATCCTCCCTGCCCCCATCCCCAGACATTGCTCCCTGGAGCTTTACACCCAAAGGACCACAGACATGTGGGGGAGGGATGGGGACACAGAGAGAGGATCTCCCGCCA
>VWZZ01000863.1:427690-479338 GCA_013399095.1 Psophia crepitans | reverse complement strand
ACCCCCCGCAAGAGACTGGAGGGAAAATTAAAAAAAAAAAAAAAAAAAAAAGATGGAAGAGAGGCAGTGAGCAGAGGCAGAGAAAGAAAAAAAGAAAAAAGGAGTGGGAAGGGAGAAAGTGAGAAAAAGAGAGAGAGTGAGAAAAATGACAGGAGCTGAATTTTCGGCGCCCTCACTTTAAATCAAGATAAAAGACTGAAATGGAAAATAACAGTCCAGAGAAACCCCTGGACGGCTTTGGGCGTTAATGGAAACACATGGCTGAAGGCTGTAGTGTTGTCAGCTTCCCCGTGCTCTGACATTCCTTTCTGATAATCCGGCCTGCCATAAAATTAGAATAGCAAATACCTCCTGACAAAGATGCATGTTTCCCTCTATTGTGCCATCATAAAAAAAACTCCGCTGGTGACTCGAGGAGCCGCAAACTTCAATTTAAATTTACAGTGCGGCGGAAGGAAAGTGATATGCACTCAAAAATTTTAATAACCTATTAAGTTACGACTTCAATTTCATTTTATGAATATTTTCCTTGGGGAGCAGTGCTATCACAGAGAAAGATAGAAATTTAAAAAAGATAAATAGTGCCATTAATCTCCAACATTTCTCTTCCATTATCCTTGAAAATTAGGAGTTATTTTTGTTCAGATCTTCATGTAATTAGCTCCCTACACTTGATTCACTAGCCAGAAAATGACCATGTTCAGAAAATTAAAAATTTGTCATTAAGTGGAATTTAACATAATATCATTTATCTTTATCTATTCCCCAGCTGACAGCAGGAGCCTTGGAAGTGATACAGGCTTCTGTGTCAGAGAGTAGAGGCAAGTCCTCGACATGAGAGGGAGAGCGCGGGAGTGTGGGGGGGGAGGCTATAAGGATGTGGGAGGGTAGCAGGAGAGGGGGAGCGTGCGAGACAAAAAGGAAGCAGGAGCTGGAGTCATGGGAAGAGGGGAAGAAAATGAGGAGTAGGGTGTGGGAGGAGAGGGAAAATGCAGGAGGGAGTCAGAGTAGTGGGGCAGACAGCCAGGCAGGGCGAGGGGGGAACGGGAGGGGTGAGGAAGAGGAGACTAGGGAGGTATGGCTATCTGCTAGACTCAGTGGCAGAGCTCCGAAAGGGCCACCATGAAGTCAACTGGGTGTTGCAGTGAGAGGACAGCCGGAGGCCTAATGAAATCTTGACCTGGCAGGATCCCTGAAGGTGGTCGTTGGCTTCAGTCGGGCTGCATGAATGCCAAGGTGCTGTTTTCCTGTTGGTGGCTTTCTCTAATTCTTCGCCTGCCCCAGCCCAGCAGTCCCCCACGAAACATAGGGAAGGACTCAGCAGGACCCTCCTTCACCAAGGTCAGAGGAAGGCTTTTGCTGCCTGTTAAAGACCTAATGCCTACATTGACTACAAGATCCAAATGAATATTGGCTGTTAGCATACCTCCTTGTCTTCAAGCACTTCAGACTGATCCACTGAGTATCCTCCATCAAGTCATTATCACCTTGTACAGAAGGGAAACCGAGGCACAAAACAGGTCTTTGACTTGCCCAAGGTGGTGAGACTGGAAGCAGGGCTGGGACCAGAACCCAGCCCAGACTGGCAAACTCTTTGAGATTCTTACTTTGCATTCCCTTCCCTCAACTAATCCTGTGTGCACAGCAGAAGTGCAACAAGTCCAGCTCTCCAGCATGGGCTGAACTACAAGAAGCCTCTTCAGCTTCTGAATCCCTCTCATGGATCGAAAACATTAGCTTTCTAACCATAATTTAATCTGTCTCTTCTACTTTCAGTGGCTAGATCTGATAAAATATTTCTCTGGAGAAAATGAAAGAGAATAGGTGGAAGGAAGGAGAAGAACACCATAAAGCAAACACTATGGGCAGGAGCTATTTTAAATAACTGGTTAGCTAAAAAAGCCAAGGACATTAGCTACTCAGCAGTTCCATCACAAGAGCTCGTGCTATTTTAAGCAAATCTCTTTGCTTCTCTATTCTACCTTAAAGTTTGGGGATTTTTCCACTCCTCCCAAAGAAGTTTTGGGGAGTTTTATTTAGCTGTGTTCCTTTCTCCTATATCTTCATTTTCAAACTTTGTGCATACATTTTATTCTTGTTTTGTTTTATAAGTACAATGAAATGTGTTTAGGGGAAAGCCATAAAGATTTGCACTTCATCAGAAACAAGCTTAATGACCTTCCACTCTCTTACACATTGTTCTGCGCAAAATGTAACACAGATTTTTGCACAAGTATTTACTGAACAGTGCATAGCATGTCATAGATCTGTACAAGGCAGCATAAAACAGCAGAGGAACATTCTAGTGCGGACACTTATCACTGTGCTCAGTGGCTGTGATTTTTAATGCAACCTAGGGAGTCAGGTACAAAAAAATCTCATGCAATAGCATTCTCCCCACAGGTTCCTGCAAGCCACAGCTGGCAGACACAAAGTACCAGCCCACATGCATAAACCTATTTCTTTCTACCTATAAAAGGAGAAGATAGGTTAGGGTCACTGTGCTCATCCTGTAGCTGGACATGTGGAGGTGTTGGAAGTACCTCAGCACTACAGCAAACCAACAGCAGAGCTGGGCATGGGACCCAACTATCCTGCCTCATTTCCTCAGGCAGCTTCATGCTGCCGCCTCTGAAGCTTCCCACCACCAACTGAGGGATGCAATGCTGCTTTACAGCACCAGCAGCTTCTTTATTCTGGTGCACATGTAGCTGGAGCCAACAACAGGGCTGGATAAGCATAGGTCTGTCTGCTGGTTTTCACTAGGTATGGCACTGGATTGGATCCTTAGCTGGAGTAAATGAAAGTAGCACCTACTGTAGCACTTGCCATCGTGGAGTGGAGTGCTGTCTCTAGGGATCTGTTCTAGGATGCATTTTCTTGTCTCAGGTCTACTGCAGCCATGCCACTCTGGTCTGAGGGCTGAGTGGAAGTACTCAACACTCATCACTGGTCACAACACTACAGAGCAAAATCCCTCCAGCCAATGATCTGAAATGCCAAGAATCACCTTGTCCCTCCAGTGGGGCACCTCCAAACAGCTGACTGGGACAGTCACCAGCCTGGAGGGCCCAGACTGCAGCTGAGGAAGGCTGAGTACATAGGCATAGAGGGGAAACATTGATCCCCGATTCTTGTGCAGCACCTCCCCGTGGCAATACTGATCTGATTCACAGAAACTCCTGTGAGGCATTTCCTTCTGTCCATGCTGGGGCTGGTCCCTAATTACTGATGGGGGAAATCAGGAATATGATTCTTCTCACTGGTCCATTGCCCAAATCTTTTTGTTGTGCATCCCAGAACATGCTTTCCACCCTGGCTCTCAAACAGCCCTTTCCCCCCAGGTCTCCTGCGTCACACCCTTCCACTTAGCCTCATGCTCCTCCTCTCCCATCCCTTCACACACTCTTACTTTTATCCTTTCCCTTCGTTTTCTGCCTTTGCTTTCTTTCTGCCCTCTCTTTTCTCCACTTCTACAGCTGATTGAATCATGGTGGTGTCAAAGCAGAGGCTAAGACCCCTTCCTCTCTTACCCAGTTATTACATGATTTATCAGAGTGCCTTAACTTTGTTCCCTCATTCCTTAACTGGGTAGCTATCCTTGCTGCTCTCCCCTTAAAAATCAGCTCTGCTCCTCCCCCCATCCCCCTCCCATCTTTCTTTTTCCACTTCAACTCCTTTTCATACCTTTATAGGCTAAGCCAGACCACTCTCTTCCTCTCCTCCATGCAGTCCCTGGCCCATCCCCTCCTGCCTCTCCCATCCCTTTCTCATGCTCCCCCTCCTCACCAGAGCCTCAGCGCTGCAGCCTTAAAGCAGGATAAATGGATATGGATATCGTACAATAAAACCTTCAGAATGGAGAGTTTTGTGCAAGTGAACAGCAGCCAAGCCTGAGAGACTGAAAATTGGATAAAGGGATTAAAACAGTAGCACATTAACAGGAGATTTAGAGTGTAATAAACTCATTTCATAATAATATGTGCGTTGGGGCTGGTAATAAATCATCGCGGGATCCCTGCCTTCCGCGGTGCCGGAACGAGGCAGTGACCCGAAAGCGGGGTAGGATTTCAGCAAGATGTGGATTAATTTCACAGGGTTCTTGGCCAGGAATAGAGCGGCTGTGCCATTGCTGTACAGCTGCTGCTGCTGCTACTGCTGGCTTTTTACAAAAAAAAAAACAAACACCAAACCCAAAAACACAAAAGGCAAACAAATGAAACCAAACAAGAGGACCTGCCAACACCTCCTGGCACATGTGTTTGTGGAGTGGGGTAGTCAAGTGGCCTCCACCACCACAACCCCAGAGGTCAAATATCAGCACTTCTCAGTCAGCTCCCTGGACAGTGTCCTTTCTCCTTTCCATACAGACTTGTAGGGTAAAGATGATAAAACAGCAACAGGAAAGAAGCCAAAGAGACAAAAATACTAGGCTAACTCACCACATTAATGGCCGAAATAACTTTGCCTAAGACACTAAAGTCAAAAGACTGTAGCAACCACATGCAGTAGACATATCAGCCTGATGGGCAGCCCAAAACGCAACTGTAGGACAGGTGGCAATGAGGAAAGGTTGAGACCCCAACTCACATCTGCTGTGCAAATCTCATGAAAAGTTACAAAAGAGCTGAAGCCTCAGACCGAGAAAGGGAGGAAAGCAGCATGCTGGAATGTTCCCAGAGAAAGAATACAGATGGATCCAAGCCATAATGCAATTAGGTGAGGCAAGGACTTTGCAGAGAGAGGTAATAAAGGAATAAAGAACAGAAAAATGCAGTACAAGTGTCCTGGAATAAAAAAACAAAGGACTTGAGGAGGCCTTTGGGAGACAAGGACAGGGCCATCATATCTTAAGGAAGATTGGGGAGCAAAAAAGCTTTCCAAAAGAGGAGGTACTGAGAAGCTCAGATCAATCAAGGCGCTGGTCCAGAGGACAGGGGAGCTGGATTGTACTTCTTGCCACTGCAGCCATGGAGCTTGTTTGGATGGTGAGCTCTCAGGGAAGATCCTGTCTTGCTTTACCATAACCCGTAAGAGCATGCCCAGTGTCTGTGAGGGTAAATTTAGATGAGAGAAATGACATTGTGAAGAGGAAGTGAATGGCCAGCAGGACAAAATTCAAATCTCAAAAGGAGACTCAAGGGCTGAAGACCTGCAGATTCATGGAGATTTGTCTTTGCCAGTACCCCTAGGGTTAGCACCACAACACTTGCTTAGTCAAGGCCAGAATTGCAACTCTGGACTTCCCTGAAAATAATTAACCTCTGTGTTGTTCTACTCAAATACAGTGCTAACAAAAAGTCATCAGCTCACAAATCAGCCATCTGCCTGTGTAAGTAGACTGAGGATGTTCAAACCAAACAGGGCATATTACTGTTCCTCAAATGGAAGACTAAGTCTTACAAGAAGCCTGCACCTGAGGCGGAAAGCTACCTTCATATGCAAGTTTTCTTTAAATGCATGCTGTGGATGCCAACAACACACTTACTATGCACATATCCCTCAAAGAAACCCTGTTTCTTTAACAGGGTTTTGCAGCATCATGCAGGTGCATGCAGAAAGACACAGCAAATACCTATGACTTTTTTTGCAGGACGGGATCAGGAGGTAGGCTAAAGTAGCATGTCTGGATTTTTAAAGCGGTATTTGACATCACATTGAAGGGTGGATTAAGGGAAAATGCAAAATAAGGAGAAAGGCAGGACTGCAGAAAAACAGGGAAATCAGACAGAAGGGTTGAGTGTCTCAGAGCTGCTTGAGAGACTCATTCAGTCGAAGGACAAAGAATGGGCCCCAACACTGCTTGGAAAGTCATGCCCACAGATCACCAAGAAGAAAGCAGAAGAAAGGAATAGACAAAACATAAGGTCCCAGCAAACTGTTGCCTGAACTCTCAAACTTCTTCCAAGAAAAGCAAAATACCATATTTACAAAATGTTGCAAGGTTTGGACAAAAGCAAAATATTTCATAGCCATTGTAGTGCAGAGCAGAACAGGTAGCCAGTACCAGGTCCAAGGCCCAGCCCATCCCACTCCAAAGGAGGCTACCAGCCTGGCTTATGGACAAGGGTCCTGCACAAGGCAGGTAGTCCAGCCCTGGTTTGGGCCAGCTACGAGTCACTAATGCAGACTAGAACAGGTCTAACAGAAGGGATCTGTACCTCCACACTGGTTAAAGTGCCCAGTTGGGATGGAGGTAGCATATGGCCTTGTTCATCTTCTGAATCACTCTGTGCCAAGACTGGAGTTTAACTCTGTCTGCATGCCCAGAGCACAAACTTATTAACCACACCAGGTCACTTTCTTTCCTGCTAGTTTAAGTCAGCCAGCTTAACTTCCACCCAGGAAATTCTCACAATGTTGTTGGAGACTTTCCTATGCTCATATCAGACATTTTGATTTCAATGAAACTACACTGTGTTTCAAGGAAAAAGCTTCATAAACAGTATTCCCACCAGTACAGTCCTCCCAGTCTCCTGCTTCACACTGTTCCTGGAGGGCTAAAGGGAAATTCTTATTGCACCCCGTTTTTGCTGTGAACTGCTGTGCACAGCACTGAGCTCAGAGGTTCAGCCGACACTGCAGATAGTCTATGGCCCTGAGATCTACAGCTAGGGTCTCTTGATGCCTTTACTTATCCTACACTGAGCAGCTGTATTATAAGGCAGGGATTGGCTTTCTTACATTTCAGGACTGGACATGACAAAAACCAGCACACTTTTCTCAGAAATTTTTTTAATCACTCAAAAGTAAAAAGTGCAGTAAGCAAAATGTTGGGGATTCTTTCCTCAGTAGAAAGAGAACTGATTTAAAAAACACATTTTGTAAAAACACATTTCAGATATCAGTTCCAGACAGCAAAGGCTATTTTTTGATAATAAAAAGCAATAGATTCACATTTTGAAAACACATTGATTAAAAAACCCTGAGTTTTAGCAAGTCCCTTAAGATAAAAAAGCAAATATTTGAAGAAAAGTCTTCAGAAACCAGAAATTTTATTCAAAATGTATTTTGTTTTTTAGAAACATTGGAAAATGTGGTCAAAAAACCCAGGCAGGTTGGGTTGGCTGTCAGACCACAGTAGTGGAAACAATGGAAAGCAGGAAAGAAAAACTCACTTTGCTATTTCTTTTCCTCCAGTAGTAAGGGATGATCTCAGCTCAGCAACGCTGCACAGCGGAAAGATGCAAGTCCCAAGACTCTGCCCAAGCTGGTCAACAGGTCATACAAAACTACCAGTGGTATATCACCATTACAGACGCCCACCAAGAGGTGGCAATCCCCGAGAGATGAACTCACACATACCATGTAAGCACCGCGCGGACCCCATGGCAATTTCAGCCAGGTGGGAGGGTGCCACAGTGGCAAGCAGCAGCAGCACTGCTGTTCATCTAAGCTGACTTTCACTCATTACCATAGCTCTTGCCACACCACTGAAGTGTAAATTCACTCAGTAAATCACACCAGCTTCACTGTTGCAAAATAGTACTCAAGAAGCACTAATAAAGCAGGAGAAATTGGATTTGCATTGAAGTCAACCTGCCACTTCAGCTGCCAGTCACTGCCAATCAAGGTCTGTAAGCCTCATCCAACCAGACTTCCCCAGTAGCAAACTGGCCATGGGAATGTGGGAAACCAAGGAGCAGAAGTCGATGCTACTCGGCACAGAACCTTCGTATTCCCCCATCCCCCACAGGCACACCACAAGAGCCAGCTTGTGTGATAAAAACTGGGGGACAGTGAACCACAACAGTAAGTTACTCAGAATAGTGAACTATAGAGCCAAGGGGCTGTAAAGCACCCTGATTTCTTTCCTGCAGGACTGAAGGGAGGTATTTTCTCCCACACCCCCACTAGGTGGTATTAAGAATGAGAAAATTTCAGAAATTCTCCAATAAATTTGACTATTTCAGCTGCAAAATGCAAGCAGAAAAGCTCTGAAAATGCTGAAGCACTCGTGTTCAATATCCTCCAAACTTTACTTCCTGGCTATGAGTCAGAACCACTTCATTTGTGTAAAAGCGGACCAACATTAGAAAAAGGGCTAAACACGACTAAAACAAAAGATTTTCTTTTCTGAATAAATGTAAAGGCTTGGATTGCTCCAATATGACATTTTATTAAGAAAGGAAAGGAATGAGAGAGAAAGGAAGAGAAGAAATCTAAGGTTTGTTTGGTTTTGGGGTTGGTTTGTTAGTTTGTTTTTTCATTTAATGAAAACATTAAAACCCAGTGAAAAAAAAATAAAAAACTTCTAGCAAATCATAAGGGATTTTTTGTTTGTTTTTACCATGAAAGGTTGTGGCTGTCCCACATTTCCCCTCTTTTCTAAGATGAAAACTGAGATTAAAGCTGATTCTTTTCCCTGCAACAGGGGCATAGGTACAATGACCTCCTGCAGTAGTTTCAGGGTTGCCCTGTAGGAAAGGGCCACCTTTCAGGACACACTGCAGCTATGTGGCTGGTGAGCTAAAGCATGCCATTGATTTTCTTTCTCTTTTTTTTTTTGGTCACAAAGTGTCATTGCAATGCCGTTGTATGATATTATGCTGGCCAGAAGTCACCTTCAAGACAGCTTAGTGGTACGACAAGGTACATCGTCAACAGTAAATCTGGACTGGGAGGCAATAATCCATTCCAATGCTGATAATTGAAGACATCAGAATCAATTAAATAACTGCTGCTAATCATGCTACCTGGCCTACAGACCACCTTGTTCTGTAACCTTCTATGATTTTACTAACTGTGGGCTCACGTTAGGTTGATTTTTGCACAGGAGACCTGAAAAGACCACCCAGTATTGACAGAAATGGCATGGCTGTATTCAAGCGCTGACTCCAATCACAACAGACTGAACATGGGCAGTTCTACAGAGTGCTGCTCCGGTAAGCCCTAAGTTCAAATCTTCTTTATAAAGCAGCACTTTCTGTTAAGAAATACAGCAGATTTATAAAAAAAAAAAAAAAAAAGAGAGAGAGAAAGTACAATATTTAGACTTGTTCAGACTTTTTTCCCCTCAGAAAATACAACCAAATGCAAATGTTTTTCAGGTATCTACCTTCTCTTCAGAAAGAAAGAAAAATGTTCTAAGCAAATAACTTCCCTGCTTTGGCATTTCTGAGTCAAGATTTCAGAATCAACCTAAGCACATCCGTGTTGCTGTTTTTTGGAATGCAACAGCAAGAATTTTGAGATCCCCGGATATGTGGAGTGGCACAGAGTTAACGGTCTGCAGGACTTTGTGGTCAAGAAGCAGTGGCACTGCTGGTAGCAGGAAGCATTTCCTATGGTTTGTCTCTGACACTGGCTTAGAGCATGTCCCTGCATTTTCTTTCTGTGATGACACAACTCCTGAACCACACAGGCAGAGCTACATGTTGAGGAAGGGGCCTGGGCATCTCAGTACCTCACCTCATCCTGATGAAACTGTCCTTTATACAACAGTAATGCCTTCATATACTATACTGCACTTAGTATACTGCTCAGCAGATCCCAGCCTGAACTATGCACTTGCTCTCTGACACTACTTCCAGAGTAACACAAACCATCACAAATTAACTCTCTCACACCTTCCTAATATGTTAAGAAATTCGTTTCTTCTCCCAGCTGAACCTGCAAAATCTGCTTCTCCTGCTCTCAAAGGGCCAAAATCTTTGCTGGTAGAATTTAATAGGATTAGTTGGTATTCACTGGTGCTACCCCTGGGCCTACATATTCCTGTTACATTGACTGAATTTATTTACTGTATGTAGCTGGTACAATATACACAAATCTACATGGCTATTTCCAAGAACTATGTAACCAAGTCAGCAAAATATTCATTTCAGAACACGCACAGAGTCCACCTAGGTTCTTTCACGTGAACATGAACAATGTCTATAATGAGCTGCCAGTGGGAGAAAGAGGAATGATGTAAACTGAGAGTCATTAAATCCACCGCCTCTTTTTGAAGGGTGAAACGTACAAATGTTCACCCAAACACAACCTATATACTTCACTACAAGTGGAACCTACACAGGTTAAATCATGCTTCTGTGCAGGACCAGTTGCCCCCTCTGGGCCACATCTGCACCTCATAAGTTGGTATCTTCATGTTATCCTCATAAAGCCCTCTTGAGCTGCACCCCTGCCACCCCCAGCTAAAGATCTAGAGCTTTCCATCCAGTGACAAAGCTCCACATTTTTAATACTGCTCGGTTGCTATCACCACCAAATTCGAGTCTGTTCATCACATGATCTGCCCTGCCCTTTTGCCAAACCAGCAATACAGCAGGTATTCTCATTTCTCTCGAAGGTCCTGTGAGTACAGATCTTGCTGTGGAGTAGGGAACATACTTTTTCTGAACTTCATGATTTTTATCACCTGAGTATTAGTCACGTTCAATATGTTTCTGTTGCATTAATGGAAAAATATGGGAGCCCTCCGGTGGTAAAAATAATACCTTTAATTTCCAATAGATGATAACCAGAGACTGTAACCTAGTAGATAAAGTGCCCACTTCAGCTTTCAAAGGTGCAGCTGTGAGTTTAGGACTGTATTCTCAGTACCTTTTCTGTTCACTTTATTCCACTCATGCTGTTTTAATTTAATTAATACCCATTGATTTAGCAAGACTATAACAACAGCAACAACAGCAGAAGCAGCAGTTACCATCAGCAGTGGGTCAAATTCAGAGAAGCAGTAAGGTGTGCAGATGCTATAGGATGAAAGCTTAGGGCTTGTTTTAAATAAGAAAAATGAACTGTGGTGTAAATGCACTGATTTTCGCTAGAGGTGAAGCATATCTGATTACAGGCCACTGAAACAATGAAAGCCTCAACTTCAAAGAAAAACTTTGTCCCTCACAGGTATGGTTTTAAAAGCTACAAACTCCCAATAATGAACTTCTATCAGCTGTGAGGACAGGAAGGTAAAGAAACTCCTCATTAGAGTCACTCAGATCTACTGCTTGATGCTGCCTGCTATTTCCCCTCATAAGTTTCAGGTGTAAAACCACACACAGAAAAATAGTATGTTGGAAAAGGAAGTAAGAGGGATCAGTCTAAGTTTTGTCTTGGCGAAATGGAAAAGGTGTTTCAGAGCAACCAAAATATACAGCTTTACTCCAAGATAGTCCTTGTAACTTGGTATTATATTTTTCTTTTTATAATTCTTTAAAGTTACACTTAAAGTGAAGCTCAAAATTAACAATGTAGCAATGAAAATGAAAGCTTATTTTATTTCTAAATGTTAGAAGACATTTAAAGTTTTCTTGAATCACTGTTTTTTTGCCAAAAACATCGATTTCAGACAAAATACAATTCACCCGGGATGATGACAGTCGCAGAGCCAGTGGTGAGAGGCAAAAGAAGGCATCATATGTCAGAGCTACAAAACCAGCAATGAGAAATACTCCTTTATTTTGCTACACATATGAAAGTACGTGTGAAGCACAGAATCACAGAACAGTTTGGGTTGGAAGGGACCACAAGGATCATCTAGTTCCAACCACCACCACCACAGGCAGGGACACCTTCCACTGGACCAGATTGCCCAAAGCTCCATCCAACCTGGCCTTGAACACTTCCAGGAATGCGGCCTCCACAGCTTCTCTGGGCAACCTGTTCCAGTGCCTCACCACCCTCACAGTAAAGAATTTCTTTCTAATGTCCAATCTAAATCCCTCCTCTTTTAGTTTATACCCATTACCCTTTGCCCTGTCACTACACTCCCTAAGAAACAGCCCCTCGCCAGCTTTCCTGTAAGTCCCCTTTCTAGGTACTGGAAGGCTGCGATTAGGTCTGCCCGGAGCCTTCTCTTCTCCAGGCTGAACAAGCCCAGCTCCCTCAGCCTGGCCTCATAGGAGAGGTGCTTCAGCCCTCCAATCGACTTTGTGGCTCTCAAAGCACTCACATAGCTGTCTCAAAACCCTTCCTCTGGTGTGCATAATCACAACTGAAAGTCTCTCAGAGACCCATGTAATGCCAGCACATGCCATATCATTATTTGGGAGACAAACCAGCTGTCATCTTTCGTCAACTAAAACAAATCATGGAGACATCAACAGTGGACAATTCTCCAGAAGCGGCCAACTCACTCTGCAAATAGATGCAGTAAAGCGTGCTCCTCAAGGAGACACCTTATTACTTGGCCAGTAAGAAGCAGCTTATGGTAGTAGCTTACCCTGGTCACATCACAGTTCCATGGACCTGTAGTGCTGGAGCAGAGGCTTTTCTGCCGGTTGGTCATTCCTGGCAGATATCAGTCCATAACACTATGGATCATAGTACATAACACAGCCTATGGTCAGGCAATCATCCAGGACGTTTACACATCTTATTTCTGATGACAAGGACCATGCTTCCCAAGTCAGGGTCCCAGACTCACATCATGTAGATCTTCCTCTTTTCAGTTAGCTGTACATTACAGGTAGGACTACAAGCTACGGCTGTAGCTCAGAAGTCCTTTAGCACTATACCTTGACCTTCACCACTGTAGGGAAACAAAAGGTAGTTTGGGTCAAAACCAAGAGTAATACATGTTCTGGAAAAATCCAGTACGCAAATCAGATTGGCAACAATAAGAAGTTCATCTAAAGCACACAAGGGTTAAAGTATCTCCTCACCCAGTGTACAACTCACAGTTCAGAAAGCATGCTTCCCTCAGGCCTGCACGGAGCATGGCTCAGAGATGGATCTGCCCCCTCAGAGATGCAAGGACCTCTCCTCAGCAAAGCAGAAGGCAAGATCCACAGTGCAGATCTGAGAGCAGAAAACATCAGTGGCCCTGTGCTGCAGCTGTTTTTCCTGCTAGTAAATAGACTCAGCTCACCCTGACTATCTTCAGAGCCAGTTGCCTGATGCAAACACCGTAATGTTTTGCATCAAGGTCTTGCTTCTGTACTGTTCACAGTGCTGGAAAAGGAGTTTCCCGGTTCCCCTCAAGTCTTTTCTACATGTGCATCGAGCACAAAAGAAAGCAAAGTACAAGATGCTGAGAGAATTTTTGGGATGCACACCCCACTTTCTGAACTTTCTTTTAAATGCTTCCTTTGTGGAGTTTTTGCCCCCTTCTCACTGATGCTCTGGCTAACATTGTTGCATAAAGGAACGAGAGAGCTCATGCTGTCCTACAGACATCTTGGGCGGGGAGGCCAGGCTTTCCAGCAAAGCCCTGCCCAAATGTCACCCACTAATTGTCCAAGATAAAAATTGTCTCCTTTACACTTCAGAATTAACATGTCTTTGAGATGAACAGAGACAGCTCACAGCTATAGGATACCTTAGGAGTCTTCATTCTACTTTTATGCTATACAATTATGCTATTTATAAGGCTGGAAAAAATTAATTTAACCATCAATAGGGGAGGGTTCTCCAAGTGTAGAAGACATATAAATGGCCTAGAGTTCATAGCCAATTTTATACCATCATCTCTCATAATTAAGAGAGTAGCCTAGGAAAGGAGGGTAGGTAAATCAAAGAGGAAGTTTGCCATGCACACTTTTGCATTGTGGATAGTCTCATAGAATGGTTTGGGTTGGAAGGGACCTCAAAGATCATCTAGTTCTAACCTCCCTGCCATGGGCAGGGACACCTTCCATTAGACCAGGTTGCCCAAAGCCTCATCCAACCTGGTCTTAAACTAGGAATGCTAGGAATGGGGCCTCTACAACTTCTCTGGGCATTCTGTCTCATTTATGGGAAATGCTCCCAGAGCCTGTCATGAGTTGGAAAGCCACCTCCAGTCTCAGTTTGACTCCCCACAGACAGGACATTGTTGTGCAATGTGGCATCTTGAGTCTTCAACCACATGTAAAAGGTTTCAGAAATAATGTGTGTTTACTCTTTCAATCTCACAGCTGATTTTCCTCATAGGTGTTGGACAATACTGTCCATCAGTATTGACATGACTGGACAACATAGTGATGGACAACAATGTCTGTCAGTGTTGGCCAAATTGGAACAGGATAAAAGATAAATATTTCTGACTGAGGAAGCAATCTGTCAGATCTCCAATTCCTGTGAAGAAATCTTGTGTTGACATCATCTTCTTCAGATCCAGCCCCACATTTGGGAAGCCATTCTTAATAGCTCTGCTTTAAGCTGTTCAGATAAACACTATGCATCCTGCTGCTTAAGAGTAGTCAAGCATAGAACTAACTTCAGCACCTCAGAGTTTTGTGCTGCATCTACCCTGCACCATCACCTGATAACACTGAGTGAGCACTGGAGAGAATGTATGTAGACAGGAAAGAACCTTGACACTAACTGCACCAGACATGGATTCCCTCTGCTGTCGCTCATGGTGCTTGAGGAAGATACAATCAGCTATAACCACAATGTCAAGCATAAGTGGGACTTCTCATGAGCAAAATGAGCTGTCTTCCCTTCAGAAGTTCAGACCTTTCCAAACCCTTATTTACTAGAATCCAAGAAAGAAAGTAAGAAGCAAGCAAGCATTTCTGAGCTGCAAATGGAAAGACTAACTATAGGTTTTCTTCTCCCCCATATTTCTTTCCATGACTGGGAGGTCAAAGACACAATAACCTAAATTGATATGCTCCTGCTTCTCTCATTCTACAACCATGCCTATCATTGGTCTCCTCCCCTCTGCTTCCATTACACTCATATGATGGTCTTACCCATTCAGAAGATCACCATAGCTATGCAGACTGGAGAGTGTTTGCCAGTAATGGGAGTAATGTCCAGCTTCCAGTGTGTGTCCCAAACCTCATCTTTAAAGCCTCACAGGAATAGCAGAAGACCACCAGAAAGCAACTGTGCTTCACAAAGACCGTGCTCTACTGTTCCCTAAAGGCTTATAGCAAATGTACTCTTCTGGACCTCTCAAACACCCTAGAAGATTACCATACATGTTTGTAATGACCCAGTATTCCAACTAGGGATTTACTTTGTTCTCCCATCTCCCTTTTTTTAAAGAAAAAAAACCACCAAAACAAAACACAGCATCACAGCATAGCAGCCACCACTGCCGCAGCAGCTCCGTGCAAGTCACATCAATTCCATTCCCAGGGGTACAAACCAATTTCTCTTGTTTTTCCGCCCGTCTCTCTGGCTGAACCTCCAGCAGCCTTCAATCCCATTAATCCAAGCACTGCTGGCGATGACGAAGACTGATTTCACCAGCAAACGATCAATTTGTATCTCCCCCCCCTTTTTTCTTTTTTCCTTTTTTTTTTTTGGTGCGATGTACAAAATATCATGAAAAAGGCGTTAGTGGTGATAGTTCCACAACAGTGAAATAATAGAGTAATAAGGCAATCCACTTTTGACCTTGCAGGACAGCTAATTCATCTACCCATCTATCTTAATTATTCCCTGGGTTACAAAAGAGAAACTGTACAATTCATTCATTCCACACTGACAATTCCATTTTCCACCCCCAGTAAAGCACCATCCTTTCTCTACAGTGATCCTGCCATAGACCACATCCCTTCTCAGCCTACTCACACCAGCCTACATGCAAACAGTCATTAAAGTTCTGATCCAAAGCCTGTTGACGTTAATCAAGTCAGGCCCTTGATGGCCCCAACACACTCTAGTCCACATCTTTCCATACCTTCCTCTCACTTCTAAACAAACAAGAAACTGGCCATGTTCATAAGACAAACGAAAAGCAGCAATAGGATTACTGGCAGAATAGAAAGGTGTTCAGAGAGACTAGCTTTGCCCCGGGACACTGATCTTTCCAGATCTGCTCTTGTGTGGATGGAAATAAGGTATCTTACAGAAAGGTGTGCATTGCCTCAGAAAAGTCTATGAAATCTGTCTGCACTGGATGAGAGCAAGATAGGATCTCCAAATTTGGAAAGCACATTATGATAAGGATACAGAGAAGTACCAGACAGTGGAGAAGATTCAAAGAGCATCTTTTGATGGCACTGCTCTAAGTTCTGTTATATATCATTTGCTGAATATTAATGTGGCCTGGAAGTTAATATCTGTGTCTCAAATAGCTGAGTTTTACCATCCATACAATCTGACCTTTATGCTGCTTCACCTCAGAGGTTGAATCCCACAACCTACCCATTTTTAGGCATGGCATCTATAAGTAGACTGCTTGCAGATAACTCTCCAACCTGTAGGGAGAGGCTGGTGTGAATGAATGTCTCCCACTGTTCTCTGAAAGAACAAAGGTTAGTCTTTGCCTCCAACAGGCAAAGGAGTCTGTTGGCATTTACAATGACAAAATTTCGCAACATCTCTCCCAGCCTAACAGTTGCTAAGAAGAACATGGAGAACTGGCCACAAAAAAGGTAAGGAGAAAGGTGCTTCAAAGGAAGCAGCAGTAACTGAGATAAATCCCACTGAGTCTTGGTTGTTCCTCCTGTGAGTTAAGTTGAAACAAAAGCAGCAGAAATTCCCATTGAGGGACAGCTGCCTCCGGTCTGGTCTTCTACTAGGAGGAGTTCTGGCTGCTGATATATCCTTTAAGATGTGCACTTTCCTATCATTCTACTTCTCTGCAGATGTTTTTAAGGTAATCTCTGGGCTCCACAGCTCACTCTGTTCCTCTACTTAGCATCTCCAGATCCCTTTTGGAGTTCTGAGCAACTCAGGCTTTTCTGCTCCTCACCCTCATCTGTCTCCTATCACTTTACTTTCATACTGCTCAAGCCTGTATCTCTGCTAGTCTTTCTAACACTCAATTCCCCTTATCTAAAACATGTACTCCTCTCTTCTGTAAAGTCACTAAACCCAGTACTTCCTTTCCTTTGTCTAACAGGTCATCGTAACTTGATTTCCTTTCTTGCCTGGTTTCTCCACCTCTATCATGTTTTTCTCCAGTCTGTGCTGCCCTACTATATCAAATCCACTCCCTTTTTCACACTCCTATTCTCTCACCTTCTGGACTCCTCTGCTTGTCTCACACAGTCCATCCACACTTTTGATACAACTTAGGAAGGTAACTTGATCTCCCACCTACCTCATTCTGCTGACATATCCTCTGCTCCCTTACCCTCTTCCCCCCCTCTTACCTTCACTTTCCTCCTTTTTTTTTTTATGCTTACTATGGTCTCTGCCCCATTATCTCACCAACCTACTGCTTATTCCTCTCCATAATTATTTACATGAGTAGAAATCCTGTTTTTCTCTTTGTCAGATCTAAGATGAGACTGTACTCTCTTAAGAGAAGTGAGCATACCATCTTATGTGAAGTTTGTACAGTGCCTTGCTAATGTACAGTGCTTTGGATGATTATTATTAATACACTACAGATGCAAATATACCACCTTGGGTTCAGGTATCCCTGACACACAGATTGCTGCAAGCAGCTAAGTACATCAAGAAAGTATCAGAGCTGCTTATTCTTTTCTTAGAATTTCCCCCTAAGTCTGCCCTAGCAGCTCCTGTCATGAACAAGATCCTGGGCTAGAGGGTAAACAGAGAGGAAAGACAATACTCCACATCTCAGAGAATAGAACTGGAGCCTAAAGTCAGGCACATACGGGGAGGGCAGGAAAATTCACCCCACTAACCATAAATATCCAGGACACTGCATAGACATCTTCAGACCCCTTAGCACAGAGATGCCCACTGATACCAGCTCCTTTGAAGATCCAGAACCTGTTGGTAGGAGCCTGGCAAAGAAATGTGAGTGGAATTTAGGCCAGCAGAGTACAACCCAAGATGCCACTGAGCAGTGAAAACAGTTAAGCAAAGACCCCAAGGCAGAGCCCAGATCAGTAGTGCTGCTTCACTGCCACACGTATTCCATTGTGTTTGGTGCCTCAATGTGTGTTTCAATAGAGCTTGCATAGTACACCTGGGCTCTTGGGAAGCAGCAAGTGGACACAAACACAAGGACTAGAGAGCATAGTGTCATAGCAGAACACAGAGATCATGTGTGACTGGAGGCACCTGGAGCAAAGCAGGGCAAGCTGATGTACAGGCATAGCTGATACCGGTTGCTGCAAGCTGTTACACTGGAAACAAAAGGGCTACTCCAGGTTGTACCATAACTACCCCAAGTGCCAGCAGAGAAGCTGCACAGTGTCACAGTGCAGACTGACATATAACTGGTTTTCCAGTTAAGATATTGACTGCTAGCTGAAGAAGATGCATTTCAGTCCCTGACTGACACAGGTTCCCTGGTTGACCTTGGTCAATTCATATGACATGCTTTGGAGTCCATCTTCACATAAAGGATGACCACAATCTTTCATCTGCTTCTTGGTATTGTCTAGACAGGATGACAAATGTCCTTTGTGGCATGTCCAGGCTCCAGCATCCACATAAAATTCACACTCTTCCTCCACAAGGCATTATTTTTGGTTCCTTGAGCTTTTATCAGGTGTCTCCCTGATCCAAAGACCTTGGAGTTTTCCCTAAGCTACAACCCGAGTTTTGCTGTTTCCCAAAAAGTCCTATTCCTCCAAATTCCCTCTTTTTGCAGTAATTCTCTTCCTTCCCCTTTACCTCAGAGACTGATCACCATTCAGCCAAACCTCCAAGAGTCCAATCCTCCTCTTATCTTCAGCTGTCTTCAAATACTACGGCTATGAACTCTAAGGCACTCAGGCAGCCAACTGCTCTCTGTTAGCTTGGTTACAGAATGACAAAGGGGCGGCCCATAAGCCCTGACATAATGTGATTTTTTTCAACAACCCAGAATTCACACTGGAGAAGCTTCATTCTCCCTTCAAGAATTAACCTTTCTGCACCTCCCGCTGTGCTGATGCTTGTGGTATGCAGGAACATTTCCCACCTCAGGCACAGTTACTAGTCTCTTTCCTGGCACTGAATATAGAGTATAGCTAGACTGACGAATGCTTTGATCTTCTTGGTGGCTGGTGCCTGTACAAAGCTTTTGGAGTCGTGCACTTCCTTGTTCCCCAGGAGAGCAAAGTTTCTTGCTCAGCTGAAGATTAACTTCTGGGGTTGCACTTACTCACTTCCTCGTAAATGGCCTGCAAAGTAGCTCTGAAAGCAAAGTACTGCGCTCCAGGGATCCCACGATCGACCCTGCCTAGGCACTCCTCGAGACAAAAGGAGAGAACAGCAAGGCGAAGGGAAGAATAAGAAGAACAGCAGTCCTGGCCAAAGAAGTAGTTTCAGAGAAAAGAAGAAGGAAGAGAGGATGAGAAGGGAATGAAGGAGAGAAAAAGGAATGGCGAGAGAGAAGGAGCAACAATAATAAGGTCATTTGTTACAGGAGCTACTCCTAGCCTGTGTGTATGTAACACAATTTGAGCTAATTGTATTGCCCTCACTTTGGGGACATTGCTGTCTGTCTCTGAAGCTTTTTCTAATTTCCCCCCTTAATGTACGATTTCAGAATCTTTCATTCTAATGATTTTAATGCAATCAGCAAAACTATGCATGTAATTGTCTTTGGCACGGCACTCGCTGGAGTGGCACTCAGGGACAGCTCCCTGAACCCAGGACTCCGGCAGGAGAATGCAAAACAGGCCTGTTTTCAATCACCGCGGCAGAAGGCAGCCGGCAACGTCTGCGAAAGGCTGCCGAAAAAAAACATTTGTCGGAAGACAATGACAAAAAAGGGGGTCTCAGCTCGGTGCTATTCAGAGACAATTTGTAAGCACGGCTGTTGAAGTCGATCCAAAGGCTCCGGAACAGCTGGAGCTTTGCAGTGATTGATAAGTGCGCCCAGGAGAACTTCATTTCTGCCTGAATGAAGACAAAAGCCCCGCGATGCTGGGCGGATGGGTAATGTCACTATCATTAAGTAGTGAGAGTGGATATGCCAGACCTTCAGATGGGGACACAGTCAGGGCTATGAGGAGAGGTCAGGGCACCCTCCCTTCCTTCCCATCACCGCCAGCTCTTTCCCCTCCCCGACTTCCCCCCTCCCCACACACATACTTTCAGCACAAACACCCCCTTCGCTAACTGTAATGCCCTTCTAATAAAAGTTCCCCTAGCTTATAAGTACCACACCATAGGTCTCTCCCTCTCCTCCTCATGACTCCTGCATACACACTCCTCCTAGACCTACTAGGGCTGGTTATGTCAGTGGATGCTCCAAGCCATCCAGATGCACCTTCTCCACAGACAATGTTGCTGTTGCTCATGATCCTACACTCAGAAGACAACAACTTTGAGAGCCACCTTCAGTACCCATGCTTGGGTGACTCATACCTAACCAAAGGCTGCTTGTCTCCTTCCTCTCTGTATTGCTCACCAATACAAACTGAAACCCAAAGCCTGCATTTCTGAAGTCCAGTCCAGTTGAAATTTTTGGGCAACCCTGTGAAACAGTTAGAGCATCACCACAGGAGAAGAAAGCACATGAAATACAAAGCCAGTCACAATGGAATTGATCTGGTGTCTACATGCTTTGCACAGAATCTCAACTGTCTTAAGGCTAGTCTGGTTTGGGATGTTTGCTGACAGTGTCTTTTTCCCTGCAGTTACCAGACCTCACATGCAACAGTCAGCACGAAGAGTATTGAAGACAAGTGAGTAGACTATAATCTCAGCTTTCTTTTTGTGCTTTTCTCATGGTGAGGGAAAGGTTGGAAAATACAGCCCAAGTTGTTCTGAAACAAAAGGCAAAATTAAAGGACCTTTTACTCATCGAATTACCCTCGGTACTGCCCACAGCTAGTCAAATTCAAGAGCTGCCTACTCAGTTTCTATGTATTCAGTAGTCAGGACATCATACACCTCTGAAACTCTGCAGCACAGTTGGGAATCAGCAGTGTATCACATAAGCCATCAGAAAACAGTCCACAGCAAGGGTGACGCCCATGCAGGAAGGGGAACAAACTCCCTGAAATTGCTCCAAGCCTGTGTCACAAATCCTCAGAGGATCTAATAACCCACCTCCAACACTTGCCCTTTCCATTCCAAGTACTGAACTCTTCTGTTGTCAATGGCCAGCCTAGGCAATGCCAGAAACAAGACAAAAGACCTCTTCCAAAAACACCACAGAATTTTTCCTTTAGCAAGAAACATTAGTCTGTCACCTTGTGGGGTGCTTTAAGGAGTATGAAGGCAAAAACCCACAGGAATGAAGAAAAAATATGTTCCTACTGGCACACAGCCTATCACCATTTTGCTTGCTGTTGACATTTTAAGCCAAACCCCCTCTCACATACCACAGTTAACTTCTGTTCAGCTGACACCATCTAGAAGCTCAGAGCTACAGCTCTCCAGTAGGGATCCTGGTCTGGGATACCCTCACCCAGCCACAGCTAGGACTGACTAATCACTACAGAGACAAACCTGAAGAAATGAGAAGCTTCCGAGTCAGGAGGTCTGGGACCTGACAGTACAGCCATCTTTGCAGAAGGTCATCTCTAGTTGCTCATCTCTAGCAGCCAACTATTTAGAGCCCAGGACACAAACTCACATTTCTCCTACTCATTTGATGTCATCTGTGTCAGCAACCCTATCTTGCCTTAGACTGTTAGTTCTTTGGATATCAGAAAGCTTTTGTCCTGTGTTTATACAAAACATACCACATGCCCAGGCCTCTCAACCACCACAGGAAGCAGCAGCAGCTCCCATACAGCTCCAGCGCACACACAGAAAGCTGCTTGACACCCCTCTGTGCCTTCTGCTGGTGGTGGAAGCAGGGTCAGCTGACATTCCCCTCAGATTCCCTCCACTTTCCAAACTCCAGGAATCTTTTGCTGAAGTAACACTTTTTTTTGACTGACTTACACTCAGCCAGCCAGCATCTTGCTCTCTCTGCAGGATGATGGAACAGCACAGGCCAGTGATCAGCAGGAAAGCCGGTTCCCACCAGCCTGCAGAGGAGCACCAGCCCCACTGCTATTTGTACATGTCCTCTGGAATATTCGCATTCAGCACTGTCCTTGCCAAAGCCACCACCAAAATGTGCACATCATTTGCTAATCTTGCTGCCCCCAGAGCTGGCGCTGGCTGATTGTTCTGCCTTCCTTCTTGGACAGCTAAATAGTTACACAGAGCACTGCAGCACTGGGAGGTCTCAGGTGGTCAGGTTTTGGTGTGCATTTTGGGGGTCCCTTGTGGACATCCTTCCTCAGCTGGTAGCCCAACTGGCTGCAGGAGGAGAACGGCTCTTGTAGCCTCTTTGGAGCAGGGGGCGTCACAGAGGGTCCCTTTGGAGGGGGAAACGGAGGCATTCAAACAGCCTAGCAGTCCCTGTCAACCAAGAAAGGAACAGGATCCCAATGTCCCAGTGGCTTCCAGCTCCTCTCTTCCACTGAGCCACACTACTTCAGCTTCTATACCTCCACTCTGCAGGTACCCATGCTGATATAGGAACCTACTTCTGATGGCAGAGATACATCTGTTTTTCAGGGCCTGCACATTCAGCAGTGATGTAAGCAGTAACATGTCAGAGCAAAGCTTTAGCAGTGAGCAGAAGCAAGATAACCAGCTTTAATGAACCAATCTGGACATGCACAGACTTTATTCCAACTAAGTAAAGATTCCTCAAGTCTCCACTCAAGCTCAGTCAGGCCTAAGCCTCCAGCAAAGTGACTATCAGCTACAGTCACGTTTCCCACAAGACACCCCATTTGTAATGGCTACCAGGTTCCAGCTTCTAGAAGGAGAAGGAATTGCCCAAGCGTCTCACTGCTGTGACACTTCCTGTTCCTGATTTTTGGTTACAGAAAAGGATTCAGCAAAGTCTCCAAAGATATCTTCCCAGTTTCCTATGCCAGTCTGGGATGTCTGTTTAGCTTGATCCTCCTAGTGGCCATAGTTCATGTTTCAGGTGCCTGACAGCACTGTCAGGTCCAGTATAACGTTCACATGCAGGCAGATGGTGAGCATCAAATTCCTTGGATATGGTCATACTTTCAGGTACAAGACCCCAAGGCTCCTCCTCAGCTGCACACAGACTGCACCACACCCTTTTGAGCATAAGGACCTTGGGTGTCCAAGAGCACCAGGCACAGGAGCTCGTGGCCAAGCAGACTGAGACAAGCTGTATGCAGGTCGCACACAAGGCATTTACAGGGGCAGTCAGGAGGTGATCTGTGCTTTTAGACCTGTACACATGCAGCCTCTGTTCCCACTGGGTAAACACACGGCAGAACCAAAGGTAGTCCCATGATCTCAGAGTTGTGTTCTGACCTGGACCCAAACAGCAATGGTACTTGGTGCTAGCAAGATTTGTTATGATCCTCCCTGCCCTGAGCCATGATAGTAGGGTCAAGCAGGACTCAAAACCTCCTCCAATATGCCTTTGTCCCCACTCTGATCCGTGCAGTAATAAATAGTGATCAGTCTTGACAGAGAGCATCCAAGTGTCTGGCATGCTGTAGAGGGCAAGGCAGTCTCTGCTATGGGAGATGATCCCTGGCCTGCCTCTCTTGATGACCCCAGAGAATTCACACCACCCCACTCCCTCCTCTTGAAAGGTGATAACAAAGGTGTGAGTTTCTAAGCCTGACTAGCTCATAGAGTTAAAACCCAGTGAACCTGACCAGATCAGTGATAAAGCCAGAGCTCTGCTGAATTGGTCATTCTCTTGCTCTCCCCCTCTCTTGTCTGACCCCTCTTTTGCATGGTTCACAGAATCGGCAAAACTCCCTGACACAGAAACTGGAAGACACTCGATCTGTCGGTAACAATTTCCAGCAGCTTTGACAGGAACAGGCAGACACAGGGAAAAATAACGAAAAAAGGGAAAGCGGGGGAAAAAAAAAAAAAAAATCCTCCTGCCTCCTATTCTACCTTTCATTTTTCTTTTGGCTTCCCCTCTTTCCTGGTGCTGTGTGAGCATCTCCTTTCCTTTGTCTGCTGCTGGACAGACGAAGACAGTCCATGGGCTGCAAGAGGTGTCCCAACCCAAGCTATGAAACAGACTAATTCATCACAGAGGAAAGACTGTCTGCACACAGAAGGGTAGATGAGCATCTCTTACTTTAAAGACCCCACTGCTCTTGCAGCATGCTGGTTCCCTGTCCAGGCCTGCGGATGCCCGCAATGGCAGGGAGGGTTAGAACAGGTAGGAAGGTCAGCGGAGAAGATGGGGCTGGTGATGGTTTATACCCACATGCTGTTTATACTTTTTTAGGTCAGCTTTGCTGGTAGGGAGGAAGCTTTCACTTTTTTCTGCAGAGCAAGGTGTGATCCAGGACTATCAGGGCGGTTTTACCCACTAGATGCCTGGCCCAATCTTTGATCTTTCCAGATGAAAGCAGATCCAGCAGGAAGGGTCTCTTTCCTGCTGTCATTGCTGTGCTTCAAGCCTGATGCACAGTAGGCTTCACATAGGACTGAGGAAGGGTCTGTGAGCAGTCAGGGCATATGGGCTGAGAATTCTGCAGCCACTTCTGGGCTATACATCTGACCCATAGAATGACACCATCACTGTAGGAGAGTGGACTCCGAAACCCAGGCAGTTCCTTCCTGTCACTGAGTTCTGATGTCCTTCCCTAAGCAACAGTCATTCTGACCAAGTGCCTAGGGAGATGTGAGTACACAGCAGGATGCCTACCTATTCAGACAACCCATAGTTCAGTCTATGTCCAGCCTAGCCAAAAATTTGATTAGTGAGAATTATGGATAGTGGAATCTGTGTTGCATCTTCAGAGCTGCATTTTCCTCATCTCCCTCTCCCACTAAGGGAAACATTTTTCAGAACAGGTGATCTTTTGAAGGAGGTATGTGAGATGGTAGGAAGGAGAAGTCATGGCTATAAAGAGCCAATGGCCAAGAAACAACAGCATCGATTACACAGAGCCTAACTTTCATCACAATAGAACCAGACTATCATAGCGTCATACAACCTGTACCTTCAGATAACACACATCCTTGGAAGGGTTTCTTCTTGAAAATAAGACCTTACATAACACAAGTCACTGGTACAGAGGGAGGATAAGAGAGCACTGGAGGAGAAAGAGAATGGCTGACAACAGCAAAAATACACAGAACATATTTGGCTACTGAATAACAGCAAGTCAGGTTTTTACATTTAGCCCCGGTACCACAGAAGTGAGACACCAGCAGGAGATGATGCAAGGGTGGTATCCACCATGAAACCTTTTTCTTCAAAAGACAAAGCAGATCTCAGAGCTTACGCTGTATCTCATGGCTTAGATGAGACTGGAGACTGCAAAAACAAGACATACTGATTTATTTTTAACTCTTGACGTAGGTAGAAATTCAAAGGAAAAGCTTTACTCCTTCCTCCATGGTAGAAATATCAGTGGCTATTTACAGCAGGAATTGGCCCCAGGGTTGATGGGAAGGCTGAAATATAACCTTAGAAACAATCAGTGTTTGGACTCTCCTTGAAGAGAGGAGCTTGCCTCCCCATCCAGCTCTTCATTGTGCCAGGATCAAGCTTTCATGGTGCCCAGATTCATTGGCTTTGAGTATCATTGGCTTTGATGGCACATCAACAAAAGGAAACCCAATGGGTGAATTTGTAGTTGCCCTTCCTATCTGAGACGGCTGATCAGAGCTATGCCAAAGGCAGCTGCTTGTTTCCCTCTCAAGAGATAATTACAACAGCTAGAATACACTATTTGCCATGTTGCTTTTAATTCATATCAGCAGAACTGACAGTTGCAGCTATACTCAACTCAGGGGCTGCAGGTAGAAGCCTGGGAAGGATGGAGCTGCTCCAGCCTCAACTGCAAAGGGCTGGGAGGGTTTCATTTCAGCCCTCACCATTGCCTCCCTTTGCTTTGCCTTGACCCAGTCAGCCCCCTCTGCTTTCTGTGTCTGCTCCACAAACTGTTTAGCCATCTGTAGTCAGCAGTTGCACCCATTGCTGTGAAGGGAAGGGTGACCTTGTGCTTGAGACACTGCTGCTGTTCTCAGAAGACCAGGAGTCCGGGTCAGTGGCAAGCTCCCTGACCATGTCCTGGGGAAGCTGCAAAAGCTCCCCAGGCTTTTGGTGGTTACTTTTCTCCAGCCAAACATAGAGCATTCACCATAACCCCATTGATGAGCCAGGTGGTGTGTGGAAATGCTCCTGCTGCCAGTAAGGCTGCAGTCCAGCTGAGCGCTCCAGCAACCACTAATAGACTGTTTATATGGCAAAATCAGGGGCAGGGGGATGAGAGCTGGATCTTGCACACCACAAGTTAGAAACACATGCTGTTCATTGGTGAGACTGGGGAGATTCCACAAGTGGATTACGCAGATTCAACAGTACAATTTAAGAAAGAGAAAGGGACAGGTAAATCAGATATCTCACAGCAGTGAGCCGGAAGAGGCTGTGACAGACGGCCACCTGAGAAAACCAGAATACCATCCTTGCAAACCTGGCAGTCACATTAATTTAAACTGCACAGTCTTCAGAGCAGCTGTTGTCTCCTTTCATGCTTTGCACAGCATCTAGGACCACAGACACAGCTGAGATGGGACCACCAGGCCACGAAGAGCAGAAATGAAAATACAACAGACAAACTCAATTCATTGAACATCCCTCAAGCAGAAACCTCACACAGTGAGCCACAATTGTTCGTAGTGTCTCTGAGACAAGCCTTCTTTAAGCTCAGAATTGGCCCAAATTGCCTATAATCATACAGACTGATGAAAAACATGAGTGACTCAAAACCCAGGGAGTCTCAGCCATAGAAAATCAGGTCCTCTCTGTACAGCTGCAGTCTCTTGCAAGTCTTTATGCAGTGGGTGCTTTAAGACTGTCCACCACAACCATACCAATTTCAGACTAATGCCATCATGGCAGTTTGAAGTGAACAGTCAAGTAGCTGGACACCAAGGATAAATAAGATTTCTACTAATCCTGCTTTCACAGCAGGATACTAGAAAATTTAGCTGACCTTTGTTAAATAAGCTCAATGGGTCCCTTGAGAGATGGTGAATTACTGTGAGCAAGCAAAGAATGTCTGCCCCAGGCCATAGCCTGCAGAGAGAGGTTTTTCCTACACAAGAGAATGCAATCTACACCCTTCCCAGGAAAACCTATTTCTTTTATGTCAAAGGGAATAGGCCACCCCAACCCTACTGCAAAGTCGATTGTGCCCCATCTACAAAAGCACTCTCAGGAGTGTGGAAGATATTCTGTGCCATGCAGCTTTTGAGCTGTAGTGCTAAAAACTCTCGCCAAGGAAGCCAAGCTTCCAACAGAGCGCCTCTTGCCCCATGTCTGCCTGTGCCCCTGCTCATGGGCTTGCCCTCTGGACTGTCAGCACCTGTGTGGGACTTTCAGGGGGATAGTGGAAGACAGGCAGCATCTGGGAGAGAAGCCCATTGGAGACATCAACGTTGCAGGGTCCCTTTACTGATATACTATGAGTCTAGGGGCACAATGTGGACTAGCACAGTACCACAACCAGATGCAGCCAGACTAAATTTCGTGGCTACACAGCACATTTCCTTTGGGAAATTTAAAACCTTCAGAAACACCTCTCCACCTGTTCCAGCTTGACTAGCTGGAATCCAGGCCACGTCATCTGCCTGGCTGAGGCAGTACATGTGATAGAGCAGTGCTACATGAGGCTTTTTCATCCATGTTGGGGCTCAGGTGAATTTCACGACACAGAGGTCATACAGGGTGACATCAGCTGAGGCACGAACATGCTACAGCAGAAAATGTAGACCACTTCTTTCCAGGTGTAATAGGACAGAAAATGATAGTACAAAACTCCATCTAGGGTCTCTCATTCAGCATCGATACAGCTAGAGTGGAAAACTGATACGGGCTAGCCCCTTCCGAGTGAACGGAGCTAGGACAACCCCCACCTGGTAAAGGTGTGTCCAGCATTACATTTCTGGGTATCCACAGTTACTCCAGGTGCCACTGCTACTTCCTTTCACCACATCAGATAGTGAGGAGTAGGGAGGGGAGAAATGCAATTAGAAACTATTCTTTTCTGGTTCTCATTCTTTAAGCAATCCCTAGTCACATGGGGAGACAAATACCTGGATTGCCACCTCAGGCAAATTGAAAAACTACAAATTTGCCTCAGGGTGGTTTAAGTTCCCTTTATTTTTCTCTCTCCCCCTATCACCTCCCAACTCAGACCTCTCAAAAGTTCTCAAATGAAACAGATCGCAGGGTCTAGTGTTCATAAAAACAGGAACATTTTAATTTTAGTTTTGAAGCCTATTTCAATGACCCTGCTGGAGAGGGTGGGGGGGGAGGGGTTAGGGAAACAGAATCATTCTTTGTGGCTGAGCAGCACAATTCCATTTGCCAGGTTCTGAAATGAGAGACATTCTGCTGATGAAGTCAAAAAAGGAAAAAGCTCCTCTGTGTCATTTGTCTTCTTTTCCCCACCCCAAGTCTTTCTTTTCTTTTTCTCTCCCAACCCCCCCACCCTCTAGCAGGCTCTCTGGGGATGAAGGGGGAGAGAAGCAGAAAGGTTGGTGTCTCAAGGGAAACCCACACCTCTCAATATTCAGAATATTGAATATGAAATGTCAGAGGAGTTATCAATCTTACTTTGATGGCACAAGGAGCTTCATTTGTTAGTGCAGGATGTGAAAGGGGTCTTTCAGACCCATTCACTGACTCTTCAAAACACATTTCACCACCACAGCTTTGTGATTGCTCATTCTACAGTGTCCAGGTAGGAAGGGGAGCCACATCCAGTCCTGTCGATCTGTGCCAGGCTGCAAGGGAGGTGCAGACAAGTAGAATCGCATACAATGACAGCAGCACCGTGCAGACCACCAGCAGCATGATGTGTGTCAGTTCTTAGCTGGTGGAATGCCACATATGCTACTTCAATTGGCCTGTAACATATGATGATGCAGCCCAAAACACATAACTGAGTTAGGCAAAGCCTTTGCTTACATCAATGACTACAGCATCAGTGAAACCAACTGAGCCTAATCCTTTTCCTCAATTGTAGGCTCAGCCCAAGCCCTTTTAGTCACCATCAGCATGTCAGCACTCTTCCTCACCTCCTCCCTAGTCTTAGTGCATGCAGAGAGAAGGCTTAGCAAGGACCAGAGAGCAGCCTAATTTTGAGATATGCCAAATAGCCCCAGGTCCTGACTGACAGCAGAGCAGCAGCAGAGCTTGGATTAGGCTCCAATGAAATCAGCAGGAAATGCTACTGGTAGTGCAGCTCCTAAAAATATGTATACATACACACATACTGTCAGCACTACAAAGTTTCCAAGTAAAAGACAGGCCAGCCATATGACAAGCGAAGACAGGGGGCAGGACTGCTCACTGGTGAAGAAATATGACACTGTTATGGGCCACAGGCTGCAGGTTATATATCCTGGTCTGTGTGGTTCTCTGGCTCCTTGTCAGCCCTCCAGTTCAGAGGGCTGATGTTTTTAACCCACATCTGTTTTCCATATTGTGATCCATGGCCTTCAAGATTGCACACAGTTCCCCTTTTGGGCATCCAGAAGGGACAGGTTTTGGTCTTCCCCTAATTCATCTCTGCTACCACTCCCTGATTTTTCCCAAACATCAGCAGTTGTATTTGGGGCTGAACTAGATAGCGTGTAACCCAATTCTCTCTTCACTTGCTACTAACTACTATAAGTTGCAGACAAATCAGATCTGTGATTCAGTGACCTACAAGACATCACATGCACGTTACTCTGATCAACATTTTCAAGCCTTGAAAATAAAGGTTTGATTCCTAAATGCACATTCTCTAACCAAGAGTGTTCTGCTGCTCCAAAGTTAGTATTAGCAGCACACCCATTCAGGGGGTGGGATAGACATCTGGACACCTCACAGTATTCAGTGCCTAACCTTGCATTTAAGAACCAGCTAGTGGAGATAAGTAAAGCTCCCTTGATTCCCGGGGAGCTACAATGAGTTAAGCTAACTAAAGGTTCAGACCCTAACTTTGGTTAGTGGTCTTTCCAGCAAGTTTGGAAATGCTGGACTGCTGCTGTTTCCTGCAGACCCGGCATGTGGAAATGAGGTGCTGTTGTTTATGACAGACCACTGTGCAGAAAAAAAATCTCCTGGTCTCAAACATGACCTTTCCATCAGAGGTCACCAAAAAGTCATCAGTGATTTCATCAGATATCAACCAACTCAATTGCCCTTATGTGCACACATAGCAGTAACAATGTACAGGTCACACTCATTTCCTTGTGTGAGTCAGTCACTCTGAGCCCAAGGCCACCAGTTAGAAGAAAGAAAGATCATCTGAGATCCTGAATTAGATTTCTGCTCTTGGCTCAGATCTCATTCTCAGAAATATGCCTACTGAGTGATTACAGGAAATATACACCCAGTTTAGTGTTGCAGGAGGGTGTCCTAGGGACAAGGGGGCTGCACTGCACTAACATAAATCAGTGTGGCTCTACCAACACCCCAGAACCTCCACTGGGATTATGGATCTGTCCCAGCATATTTACCCCATGGATTTGTTTGGCTGTTGTCCGATGTTAGCACAGGAAAGACAATAAAGAGATGGAAGAATAATACAGACACAAGGGTGACTATTTTCCAAAGAGGAAACACTTGCTCTAGCTGTCAATGATTTACAGGGTCATGTTGTTCACTGTTGACATATTTTATTTTCATTATTTATCACATTCACTGCTGGAGCCCTAAGGAGCCCAGCACAGAACTTGGGCCGTGTAGTGCAAGGTGCTGTACAAATACAGAAAACTGTCAGGGAGGTAAAGGCACCGGAGCCCTGCCAGCTGCTGCCACTGCAGAAGATACTGCAGATTCACAGCAGGACATAAAAGAGGCAGTAGGGGGAAGATGGCAGGTGTCCAGAGTGCCAGAATATTTCTCAGCTCAGCACAGAACAAAAAGATTCTTTTCACTCCATCAAGTTTATAGAGTTAAGTTCACAAATGCTAAATGCTTGCATCATTTTAAACGCTTTCTTACTGGCCACAAGGCTGTCAAACTGCAGAGGAACTGCCTGCGCAACCAGAATCCTGAACATTAGATTACCCAATAATAATAATAATTATTATTGGTATTATTACTACAGATTTATACAGGCTGCCTCTATCAAGAGAGACATTGTATTCCTCTTGTGAAATAACATTTGCTTTGCTCTTCACAGAAGAATTAGAGGCTTTACAGGCAAAAATATACCAGCAATCATTCTGAGGGAAAGCAGAGGTCTACATCAAGTACGTATATTTGCACCTGCTTAGTGGATCACTTTTGCAGTGGTGTAAATCAGGAGCAATATTCCTGAAGTCAATGCACCAGGCACTCCACTAATACAAATCAGTGCAGTTCACTGACTTTGTATAAAAACCCCACAGACATGATACAGGCAAGAGAGTGCATTCAGGCCCTGTCCGAAATCACCCTGCGTCCATATGCTGTTATTCATTACAAAGTATGATCTCAGTGCCTAGGGGCTCCTAGGAAGGCCAAAGTCCTCACTCCACTACATTCTGCACTGATCAGTAATGACATACAGCACCTGCTTCAACAATTTGCAATGAAAGGAGACTGAAACCAGGTATGTCCTGGATACACTCTCAGATGATGAAAATACTGCCAAGTTTCATAATTATACAGTGAGTCCATACAAGCCCACACTTTTCTTCGAGCCTCAGCTCCCAGACTAGCAAGTTGATGAGATCTTGCTTTTCTTTTACCTAAAGAAGCCTCACAACTCAGACCTTCACACTGCCCTTTCTACCCATTTCTGTTTTCCAACTGCATCTTCAATGCATGGCACATTAGCCACTGGCTGGGTCAGCTCTCCATCCTACTTGTCTAGAAGGAACTAGAAGCCTGAAGAAAAAACAGCAGGAAGCAAAGACTAGGTAACAAAATGCCACTACAGCTCTTGTGAGTCAAAATTGACACAGACTTTCCAGACTGAGTTTTCAACGTACCTGAACTTGAGTCAGAATTACCAACTCGATGGGCACATTTATTTTACTTACGTATTATTCAAATCTAAAGAAATCATTTATCTCTGTCAGGAAAAAAGTGAAATACCAACACACACTGGAAAAGAAAATAAACACACCACTGCTCTGAGACAGTGGTGTGGGAGCTACACAGAGCTGGCAGCCCAAACCCTTGTGAGAAACTGTGTGGTTCCTCCCTGCCCTGGTGTGTTCTCAGCTGTTATTCAACCGTGTTATTTTAGTTAAAGGGAGTAACCGAAATTTCCCAAAGAGCAGCTGCTGCTATTACCCATACATTCAGTTACTAAGCAAAAAAGAAACACAGGATAAGAAGCTGTGCTGGCCCTCCAGACAGCATGGCACCTGCAGCCCAGGTAGAGGGAGAGCCATGGCTGTTAGCAGCCAGCCTAAAGGCCTCTCTGAAGTATGGCATCCCTCCTGGACCATTCTACAGGTCCTAGAGACACGTACAACTCTGCAGCAGAGAGCTGCCAAGCTCTCTGTATCAAAGATTTCCAGGAAGTCATTGGAAGACAGCTACAGGGCCATGCCCCACAGTGCCTGTGCCAGAAGGACTATCCAGGATCTCTTTGCACCTCTGTGACACTCTTATCCCACAAAAATCACAGAATGGATGAGGTGGGAAAGGACCTCTGGAAACTGTCTACACCACCTTCCCTGTTCAAACCACAGTCAACAAGAGGAGGTTGCTCAGGGCAGTGTCCAGTCAGGTTCTGAGTATCTCTAAGGATGGAGAAACCTGTTCCAGTGTTTGATCACCCCATAAATACTATTTGTACATGGCTCACACATGGAGATACTCAGTCACCTCCTAACATGATTTGTCAGCTCTGTGTCAGAAATTAAATGGAATAACTCTGCTGTCAGCGTGTTACTGGAGTATTGTAACAAACCTACTGCAATAGTATTTGGAGCCCAGGTGGAGCTCAGGGCCCCATATGCTACATCTGTCACACGATGACCAGACAAGATGGAGAAAGAAAGAGGAAATAGGATGAAGAGAGATGGCATGGTTCAGTTTAGCTCATACAACAGGCAAGACTAAAACCTGGGTCTCCAAATCCTCTGTTCACTTCACAGAATCAGGAGAACCATACTAAGACATCCACAACAAAGTAGCTCTCTGTTTCTTCCTGCCAACAACACTGGTGACAGTCTTCATAGTAAGTACATGCTGTTAGAAGTTTAGCTTTTACCTTTTCAGAGATCTGAAAAGGAAGGGCTTTCTACAAGACAGCTCCTTGTTTGAGTATTCCTTGTATAAGGAATGTGCTCAGGTCTCTACTGCAGTGATTCACCTTCAAAAGAACTTTCATTCCTACATAAGGCATGTAAGGTCATAAAGTTACTACTGCAGCGTGGTTTAACCATGGAAATAGCAAACAGCCATAAACCAGGAAATTTCAGATGGACCAAGAGCCATACATGCGTACAGGACTCTCAAAGGGCAGTAGGTCTCCTCATTAAAACTGTCAGGTACAAACACATGGTCTGTGATCTCATTCCTAGGGCTGTGTAACTCCTCCATCCAGGGCAGGGGTACACCTGCCCTGAGAGCAACCCCTTTTCCCATTTGTTACCTTCTACCAGCACTTTTCTGGTTAAAGGGAAAGCAGAAGGAAAGTTAAAGAGCAGCAACAGCTGCTCCGGTGTCTTCCCCAGATGTTCAGCTATGTTCAGCCCGTTAACGGTTTGAGAAATCATTCGTCAGCAAAGGTTTTGCTGCCTTGCAGGCTTGTCTCTGAAACAACACGGTACTTACAGAAGAACTTGCTCTCAACCCTGCCACACTTAGCACCTAGAAACCCCTTCTCATTTCTTAACCCACCACCCTGTTCACTCTTTGGGGTGCAGAAATTATTCAGTGCCATGATGGACAGAGACACAAAGAGGCACCCTCCCAGTTAAAACTGCCTGCATGCGCTCACAAAAGCCAGTCTGAATGTTTCATGAAAAAAAAGTTAACCGAGCCTTTCTGGGTCCCATGCTCCAACACATCTCCCTGGTAGAGTGCTCTTTTCTGCCGATTATCATTCAATTACTGTTATGATTCTCTGTTACAGGGATTGATTGCGGAGGTCAGTAAAAGGGAGAATTACCATGCACGTTAATGTTGAGATGAGGGTACGGTTGAGATCAGGGCGGAGCAGAGTGGCTCACGTCCCAAGTTATAGCAGGTCAAATTACAAACAGCAAAGAGCAGTTTGGGCAGGCCAGCGTTAGGACCTCTTAACACAGGGTATCAAGGACTTGGAACTGAACCACAGTGACAAGAGCTAATTGCCAGAGGGATACAGTCAGGACCAATTACAAGTGTTAACTGCCAATTAAGATGACAGGGCCAATATCAGGGCCACTACAAAGATCAATTATGGGATTACAGCAAAGGCCCACAAAGTAGATAAGAACAAAGCCCACCAGCAGCCACACAGAGAAACTCAGATGAGTTTCTCCAAACGTGGGAGAAGATGTTTTCCCCCTTGAAAAAAGCTCAGTCTCCCACAGCTGGCACAACTGAGGTTCAGTGAAGCTCAGGAAACAAAGCTGATTTACTCCAGCTGGGGTTTCAGCCAGGAGACCTTCAGTGTAGGTGGGAGTGGGGTAAGATTTGACTTGCCTTCTCCATGGTGTTAACAGTCTCACAGTTGTAAAGAACTACCAAGAGACAGCTGCATTTACAAAGGGCTCACTGAGAAGGAGCACAGAGCACAGCTCTATCAGCCTGAGGAACCAGCCAGGTGTGAAATCCAGACCTCCTGTACTGCTTCTTTACTAGTGTTAACACCAGTAAAACCAAGATCAGAGGTTTTAAGCTCAGCCTTGCTCTCTCCATGCTTAATTACCTGCCCATCCATAAGCACATTATGCAGTGTGTGAAAAGGCTTCTCAGACCTCTGCTAAGCACTCCAGCTATTTCAGAGCAACAGACAGAGCTTTGTGAACAACCTTAGAAGTTTTCCCCTCTGTTTGCATAGCTCCCACGTTGCCAGGATTTGACCCACCTTCTCAGCTCACGTAGCCCTTCTCATCCACTTTGAGGGAATCTAGCCATAACTGTAGCACAATTAGGACAGTGGCACAATAACACCATCTCTCCTTTGCCCTCCAAACCCATCTAGGTGAGGAGCAAGGTCAGAGCATAAGGTGGGAAGGCAGAGAAGCTACGCTGGGCTGGAGGAACGCACATGTAGATTTCACTGGGGCCTGAACTGTGGTTTGTTCAAAAGAAGATGCCTGAGGTCAGGCATACTCCCTGCAACTGCAAAACTCTGTTCCAGGTTTGCTCTCCCCTGGTATCAAGCCATCAATACCTAAGCGATCCCAGCATGGAACAAAACTGCTAAATGCCCACAGAGACTGACCACATCCACCTTAAGGTCAGGACACGTGCCACTCCAGAATCTTTCACACATGGAGACAGCAATGATCCTCTGCATGCCAACTGTAGAAAGATCCTAGAATCATTTAGGTTGGAAAAGACTTTTAAGATCACCAAGTCCAACCATTAACCTAACACTGCCAAGTCCACCACTAAACCATGTCCCTAAACACCACATCTATGCATCTTTTAGATAATTCCAGAGATTACAACTCCACCACTTCCCTGGGTAACCTGTTCTAATGCCTGACAGCCCTTCTGGTGAAGAAGTTTTTCCTAATGTTGCAGATTGAGGCAGTTTCCTCTCATCCTATCACTTGCTACTTGGGAAAAAAAGAGACTGACACACACCTCACTACAACCTCCTTTCAGGCAGTTGTAGAGAACAATAAGGTCTCCCCTCAGCCTCCTTTTCTCCAGGCTAAACAACCTCAGTAATCATGTTATAGACTTGAATACCCTTACATGTTACATAGACTTGAGAGGCTGAGCGAATTCCTTTGGAGCTGCAGGATCCACAAGAACAAAAGTAGCTCCAACCTCACAGCACACTTGTCTCTGCAGCATAACGACAAGGGAAAATGGCTGCAAGTTGCGCCAGGGAAGGTTCAGGTTGGAGATGAGGAGAAAATTCTTCTCGGAAAGGGTGGTCGGGCATTGGAACGGGCTGCCCAGGGAGGTGGTGGAGTCACCGTCCCTGAGGGTGTTTAAGGAAAGGTTAGATGTGGTACTTAGGGACGTGGTTTAGTGGGTAATAGGTGGTGGGGGGATGGTTGGACTAGATGATCCTTGAGGTCTATTCCAACCTTAATGATTCTATTCTATAAGCAAGACAACATCAAAACCCCACCCCAATAAGCCTGGATTTCTGATCCAAGCACCCACGCTTACGCTGCCCAGCTCCTCAGCTATGCTGGAGCAACATTTGCCCGGGCTGGCAAACGGTGTCCCTTTTACTGGCTGGATGAGATCCCGTGAATCCTGTGCTGTGCAGAAGCAGCCAGTCAGAACTGCGCTACCTTCCCAGCTCACCTCCAAGATGCTGCTGTAAATCCAAAGAGACATTATCATACCTGCCACAGTGTTACCTCCTTGACTGCCAGCAACGGCATAGGGACTGGTGAAAAATGCTGTAAATTAATTAACATCAGACCTCTTGTAGCTGTTTGTTACTGTAAACAAACATTTTAATATGCAGTAATTAATTAAATCTGCCATGCTGTCCCCCTCCTCCCATTGATCTTTCTTCAGCTTTTCTTCTGCTCTGCCTCATCTTTTTCGCTTGGTGAAACAGATCACTTGCAAACAGAGACACCGCTTTCCCAGTGGTCCAACAGCAGCGACCCAATTCAAAGAGATCACTTTCCTCTTCTTAATCAAACTCTCATTCCTTTTTTTGCCCACACACAGTTTTTGGTTGGTTTTTTTCCTCCTCCTGTGCATATTCTTTTCTCACTCCGAGACCTTCTTTCCCATTTATCAAACATAAATATAAACCTAATTTTTTGGTAAAGATTTAAACACCACCCCAATGCTTACCAGTCATTCCCCAGACAAAAATAAATTAACAATAATTAAAAAAAAAAAATCTGTCAGATGACATATCTTGGCACTATCCACTTTCCATGAGCAAAATCTTTCCAGATCCATGCTACTACAGCTCAGCTTTTTTATTCTCTCCACTCTAAATTGAGCCCTAGGTTTTCTCTTAAGCTGCTTGAGCTGTAGGCAAGCTGTACCAGGCACTGCTCAGACAAAACACATCTCTCAGCTAAGTTTTCCTGCTAGCTCCAGGTTATATTTGGTAGCCCATTAACAGTCCCACAGCAATACTGCTCTATGTTTTACCATTCTCCCATCCCTAAACACTGACAGAATCCAACTGTAACTATAGATTTCTGCAAAGCTGCAGAGAGAGCCCCACAGCCACTGCCCAGTCAGATACTTTCAACTGAAAGGTTAGAATTGGGGTTTGGGTCCAGACTAAGGGTAAGAGAAGGAGAAAGTGCAGGATGACAGTTAGAGCAGGGCTGAAAACACATGATAAAAGGAAAATGGGTACCGTCAAGAGACCAGGGCTAGGGGGATCTCTTCTTCGACTAACGAGAAAAAGAGCAGTTTAAATAAAAGAATCATAGTTACAACTAGTAGAAAGAGCAAGTCCAGCACTCCAGTCAGAGCAGGATGAAAAACATCAAGGAGCAGGAAAAGCAGGGCTGCTCCACAACAGAGGGTACAAGCCATGAACCAAAGGCAACCACAGTAAAGACAACACTCACCAGCCAGGATGCAGCTTCACAGTATCAAAAGCAGACTGCCAGAACAAGGTCCATCAGCACCCCTAGACAAAACAGCACTGAATTAGGTTCAGGGTCCTTCCAGAGAGCCCAATCAGGAGCAGCACAAGATGGTACTATCAACAGAGCTGAAGACAAAGCCAAATCTTTTTCTGAGATCCTTCAACAAGGCAGAACTGAAAATGGCTGTTCCTAAAACATGTTAAGCAAGGAGTGAAAGGCCAAGCCCCAGATGAAATGTAAACTCCCAGAGCAGACCAATGGGCAGAGAATGTGGGTCCCAGGTGAGGGTTATCAGGCCAATTAAGTGCACAAATAGCCCTCAAGGCCCTAACTAGAGCTGCTCCCATCAAGATGTGTCTTCACACCTTACAAAAATTTGGGTAGTGGCTATGAAACAATCTGGTTGCTGTGGATTGGCATGGGGCTGCTTCAGGGGGATATGGGGTCAAGGCAGGAGCACAGCATGGGGGACTTGGCCTAGGTCACAACTAGAACAGGGACATGACACAGAGGACCTCAAGGACATTTAGACAGTTCCCTTTCCCAGTTTCACAACACACATCCATTTCAGCTGGGCCTGGCCCAGTCTAGGTTCCACCTGGCATATTCACCTTCTCATTTCTATGCAGCCAAAATCACGGTAATATTTGAATTGCAGGAATGCATGGGTTTTTTGGATGAGGACTGAGATTTGGGCATGGCTCTATGTGTGCATAAAGGCAGAGGTGGGCATATAAGAACGAATTTACATATAGGTATGCTTGTATACTAAATGCTATGGCAGTGCATGCTGCTTGTGGAATGATTGCTCTCAGTGATAGGTTGCATTATCTTCATCTTTGTGAAACATCTTCAAAGACACCCAACAAAATTTTACTCCCACATAAAAAAAACTGTTGGTGTGGGTGGAGCTAAGCAAGCACTGTGCGAAGCAGGAGGCAGCTGCAGCAGAAACCAGTTACAGTTCCTCCCCTGTACTGGCTTATGTTGCAGCAGGGAGAAATTGTCTTTCTGGCAGCTAGAACAACCAGCCAAAGAACTGTTCCAGAAGCAGGGCCAGGGAGCTGTGAGCCCCCTTCTGCTATCTTGATGACTTCACATGATCCTTATTTCTTCTAGAGAACAGAATTTCCGCAGGCCAGGCAGGTCTGCCGATGGCACTTCACACAGAGACGGTCAGGTCTGTTCCACCGCTGGGGGAGAGCTCCCTCACCTTCACAAGGCTGCTGGGGTATCCTAAGATTGCATCGTACCTTTCAAATCACAGGCTTCACCATGAAAGCTGGCTACAGTGAAGCCAGAGTCATGAGTTTCCAGCACCTCTCAGGAACAGGCCCTGCATTTGCAGTTTTATTATCCATTTTTCTTTTAATGTCCTGCACACTTGAGAAACCCTGTGTGAGAGTCAGAATGAGAGAGGGAGAAAGAGAGAGAGAGCTCATCATGCCCATAAAAGGGACAGATTCTGATTAGCTGAAGTTATAAAAATGATTTATACTTGCAAACATTATTTCTACTTGTATTGTTTGCCTGCAAGCATTAACATCACGTCATGGACACTGTAGCCAGACTCAGCCATCCCTTGAGACAGGACAGATGGCTAACGTCCCCTTCCCATCAAAGAAACCCCCCAATGCAGAATTGGGGTGACCAGAAGAAAGACTTTGCTCTGGCTTTTGGCACTTCCAAGCCTCATGGGAACATTCATCCTTGTACAGCCAAAACAGAGTCCCAGGCACCGAGAAGAGCAATCCCGATGTCGGCTTCTTCCCCTCTCTGCTTGGCGTTTCCTGAGCAGGAGAAGCACGCTGAGTCCTGCCTATATTGTGCGCTTTCTCCGCCTCCTGCCAGCCCAGATCTGGGTTTATTTCCTCATCCGTGATTATTGTAAAGAGGAGCAGAATGAAATGCAGATGCAAAACATGCTCGTAAGAATTTCCTCTCTCTCTCTCCCCCATCTGCCAGAGAATAGATTTTAATCTTTAATCCATGAGCAATCAGCGAACACTAGCGAATTGCAAATTACAGATGTTTTACTGTCTTTGGCATTTTTAGCTTCCTCGCTTCCCCACTGCCACTCAGTGTCTTTCTCACATCCTCCCCTCTTCTGCATTCATCGAATGCCACGCGCCATCACCAAAACCATATGACACTGTCATCATTTGGTAATTAAACCTTTACTCACTTTAAATACGCAAAGCTGGCTGGGGTAAGCAGCGCTTAACCCTTTCCTAACAGGCTCTGTGCATATCTGGAATGAAGAGAAAGGAGGGACGGTGGACAGAACAGTAGGTGAGGGGAAGCCCAAAGTTTGAAACCATGTCCAAGTGCTGATGGCTTTCCTTGAAAGCAACACTGCTCTCGGAGACGTTAAAAGAGATGTCAAAGGTCTCTGCTTGTTTCAATTTACCTTGTTGTCTGGGCTGTGGTACCATTGACAGAAGAGCATAGGCTCGTCTGTTAAACAAACTGCAGGGGCTGCTGGTAGACACTAGGTCCCTAATGATCTCCAGGAACTGCTCACTGCAACTTTAACCCTGCACCACACTTTCGTACTAAGCAATTACAGACTCAGTCCTGGATGCTTCAGGCTGTTTATTAGCACAAGCTGTCCCAGTCTGAGGTCCTTGATTTGACTCCTTTCTGCCCAGATGGAGGCAACCTCCGAAGAAAATCAAGTGCAGGGGCAACACACATCAGATGTAGGAGCATAGGCAACCCTTCAAGAGGGGTAGAAAGTCAGTTTGTAACCACCTTTCCTTTCTTCTTACACCCTAGTGAGGTCAGTACAGTAATTCCCCCATGTGTATGTCATCTGATTTAGTTCATGGGAGTATATTTCGGCTGTAAAGAACAGGGAAGTACCTTTACACTGCCTCAGTCGCAAGTTTATAGAGAAAAGACAAAGTACAACATGCCTTCCACAAGAGCTGCCATAAAGGCATGAGTCTCTTCTCTTAGTGTGGCTTCCAGCAGGGTTCAAAGCACCAGAGAGCACCCATCGCCACCAGACCGAGTGATCTGAATTCTCAGCAGAAGTTACATTGCAATTCTCTATCGAAGGACTCCAAGGTAAATGGGAGATGGAGACAGTGAGTCATGGCAAGAAAGAGAGAGGGGAGGGAGGAAGGAGAGAGAAGAAAGGGGGGGAGACAAAGGTGACTGCAATTATTTTGCCAATGATTGGCAGGGCCTGCTTTCCCTGTAAGAAGACTGCAACATTTGGGGAAACATAAATAACAGTTGACAAGAGACGGCACCACAGAGACAGGCAGTAATTGTTTCACCTCCCTCTGTGCCCTGTCCACTGCAGGTTCCCAAGGAACTACCTTTGTATCTCAGCTCGAGGCAGCAGCTCAGGGCCCCTCTGGACCAGGAACAGCAAGAGCCTTAATCATTTTCTACAAGTTTGTCAATTTAACAAGTGTTTGCCCAAGGGGCACCTGTCTTCCTGCCTTCCTTTATTCCTCTCTCTGCTTGTTTGTTTGTGAGCTGGTACATTCTGCCTGCTATCACAAGCATACCAGCTTCACACAAGCCTGGCTCTAAGCAGGATGCAGCCATCACTGGAAACCGCGTGGTTAACTCCAGTTTCAGAGGTTACTGACTGGCATCCTCTCCACTTTCTGCCTCTGACTCTTTTTTTCCTTCATCTCTCTTTCATGTATGTGCAGGCTGCTGCAGTCAGAGAGAAACAATGATCCTTCCCTGGCTGACACCCTGTACCAGGGACTGAGCTTACCACACAGCTACTGGGGTTGAGTTCATCAAAAGGCAGACAACTGGCTGTCCTTGAAAACGCTGCCTTTCAGCCGAGACCTCGCAGGACCTGGGGCAACACCAAGTAGATCTGGTTCAAGACATTTTGGAGCAGCATCCTGCTTCTGCATGTCTTAGCTGAAAGCACGTGTGTGCTGGGAGAGGCAGAAGGCAGGAGCGAAGACTGACTGCTAACAGGAAGGGCCGCACTCCTCTCCTCACACCAGGGTCCCCTCAGAGCACAACAGGCTGAAACACAGAACTTCGAAATTTCCACAGTGCTTCAGACCACTAAAAAACAGGTCCTAAATCTGCTTTTCATTCTACTTTTCCTTTGAATGCAGTAATAATAAAAAGTTTCCATAAGAAAGGATTAAAGTGCCTGATTTGAAATGTATTCGTCTGTTTCAGATTTCTCAGGGCAGGGCTGACTTCCACAGATGCTGTTCCAATTAGCCATAACCCTGAATATCATTGTAACATGATGTTAGAACAACTCAGAATTATTGAAACAAAACTATTTACTCCCTCGCACATTACTCTGAGCTTCTGTTCTCAGAAAGCATGGGACTTTAGTGCCCACAATTCCCAAGCCTTGGCCTTAACCCCAGCCCAGACCCCAGGCTTGAGAGCCAACTCACCCATCTCTACAGTAAAGGAGAATGTAGGACACAAGTCCCGAGGCAACATATCTCTTCCGTACTGTAAAGACTCAGATTATGGTAAAAGAGATAGAACTATTCAATCTTTACATTCAGACCCCAAACCAAGTGATAGCCAGAACTGTCATCCCCATAGCAAGAAAGAACAGAAACATCAGCCCTGGTGAGAACCAGGCACTTCTCTAAGGATGACAACTCTGCAGAACACAGTGGTTTTCCTCAACCTAAAACTTCACTTGAATTATAATGGGTAGCCCACCATTACAGTAAGGAGAAAGTTAAGACTCAGCAGCTGAGAGAGCTGGTCCAACTAACTCGATTCTAGTCATTTGGACTGACATGGTTCTGCAGCCCATATTTGGGGCTGCAATAAGACTTTTATTCTAATTAGATTGCGGGACTGTATAAATTGGAGCTTCTAGTTCAATGCCCCATAGTGCTGGGCCCTCTCTCTTCAGGAAAGAACTGTGTTTTATTGGCAACCTTACAATAATTTTTCCTCTGAATTATTTGTATGGATTTAATTGTTGTATTATTTGAGCACCAAATCCTTCTTGGAGGTGTCTTCACATTCTCAGATCAGTTACTGCTGTCTTAAAAACAGGGCACTACCATAGAGTAAATTGAGCTGGTATCTCCTACACCACTGAGCTAAACCACAAATGGGATCCAAGCCTCCTGCATGTTCCTATCCTAAATTTGGTTTAAACCTAAATATTAAATATGTGACCAAAATGTTTTTGAAAAGTCATTAAAAATGGGAGGGAGAGGGACAGTGCTGGTATTTACACCCTTGTGAAATGGGGCAGGGAAGAAAGATTGACTGCAAAACACACTTATGTTCCAGGTACAGCTTTTATTATGGAGCTGGGTGGAAAGAGCTCAGGCAAGAGGACATTACTGCAGACCGGCAGTAGCAACAATCCCAAGAAACTTCCCTGCCACTGACAGTGATTTTTTTTCTTTTTTTTTTTTTTAATACTGAGACTAACCTTCAGCCTTTTACTTAGGTCAGACTCCCATTGATTACAAGGGTACATTTACCTGGACCATGATCAATTTGAGAAAGGCAAGCAAAAGAACATCCTCTTAGCCACTTGGGTTCACAGCAGGCAGATTACATCTCACAGAAACTATGAGAGGCAAAAAGTCTCAAGTCCAATGGAAAATTCTTCCAGGATGCCCACTTGTTGGCTTTTCTTGGTCTTTGAGACAGTGAAGAAATACTTTACAAAAGCCAAAAGTACCACAACAGCTACTGTTGGTATTCTGAGAAGGTATCAGTGTGAATAACACTGAACCATAGATCTCAGGGTTTCACTTCAGCTGCAGGAAACCTAGAGCTGACAGCAGAATTTGTCTCTGTAAGCTGCCTTGTGCTCTCTCCATGCTTGGAACTGCATCACAGCTTCTCCAAGACTTGCTGCCCCCAGGCCCTTCACATGCCAACAGTGGTTTATGATCTCAGTCTCCTCACCACTGGCAGGCAAGTCTTTAAGAAAAAGGGGTGCAAAACCTAGGAAATGTGTGTCCTTATTAATCACTGTTACTATTGACAGGGGGGAAGCAAGTCCATATCTGGACCATATCTGAACACAACAAGAATGGAGTGAGAACTGGAAAGACCACTTCCCAAACAGCAAACAAGGCCCCAGAGCAGAGCTGGGAGTGACTCAGATGCAATCAGAGAAGCTGGAGTGTTTACAGGTTCCCTTCAATCTGACACAAAGATGGACAGGACCAAAGTAGACATTGCTTTGGGGGCATTTTCCACCTGCCACTCTGATCAAGGGAAGTCTCTTCTGCCTTCCCCAGCCACTTCTTGGTGATGAACATCTCCTTGGGTCTTTTATAATGAAGGTGATGGATTTAAGAAAAGATGAGCAAACCACAATACATGGAGCATTTGCCAAGTCCTGGTGAGAGAATAGAGAGGCAGAAATGCAGCCAGCCTTCACACCATTCTCAACTCCTTCTCCAGCAGCTATGGCAACAGTCTGCTGGGTGCCAGAGTCAGAGCAATGTTTTACTCTGCAGCACTCCTCTCTGCATGCCACTGCTATTAGAGACCCCAGGCAGGACAGAACAGGGATGGGATATGCCTTCGCTCAGCACTGACCATAAAACATCCACTATTGTGGAACTAACAGGGAGATCAGCGAGGAGTTTTTAGGAAACTGATCTAATCACCCCTGCTCTGTCCTTCCCATCTCCCTTCTACAGCTTTGCTGTACGTGGGATGGGGACAAGACCTCAGGTTGGGCAGGCAGAAAAAAAGGAGGAGAGGGAGTGAGTACTGCAGAATAAGAAGGCAGTGTACTTAGGGGGATAGACGATGATGCAGGAGAAGAGTTCAAAGCAAACTAACAACAGACTTTAGAAAGTCAGTATTTGACACCAAACACTGCTGAGGTTTCATCACCTGTTTTCCCCAAGCTTAACCAGAAAGCATATGGCACGTCCCATTTGATCCTGGGAGGTAACTGGAGCATTTCAGTGCAGGTCACCTTATCTATGCCTTCCCCTCTGGCACACTAAAAGATCATGTGGAATAATGCATCTGCCTGTTACCACACTGCCCAATAACACCACAGAGCAGTCTACCCTACGAACTGGAAGGGGAGATGGAGACATTACAGTGTAGCACGAACATGTAGCCCAGATGACTGCCATGGAAACAATTTGGCCAGCCTGGCTCCATCAGGGAGGAATTCCTGCCCTAGGCCAGCAACCCAGCAGGGAGACTGTGCTGTTGAAGAGAATAGAAGGCTGTTTCCAGACCTCTTCTTCCGTTCCTCCTGCCAGCCTCAGCTGTTCCCCTGTTGTCAGGCTTTGGCCAGGTGCTTCCCATCAAAAGTGTTCTCAGGATCTGCTTTCCATTTTTCCCAGGCTAAAATAGCTGAGGTTACATGGGAAGATCCCAGGGTGAGAAATATACTGCTTAAGAGCTTCAGACAGCAATAGAGTCTTTGGTCCTGGAGATCTTGGTTTGGGAGAAAAAAAAACAAAACACCACAAAACCACAAGGTAAGAAAGTGTTTGGAAGCATTTAACCTGGCCTTCTAGCAAATGGAGATGAGAAACTCTTAATCATGATGTGCTAGGGAAAGCAGTGCAAACCACTTCTCTTTTCAGTGCCTTTTTTGCTCCTCTCAGCCTTTCCCTCCACCCCCCTCACATCTCCCCACCACAATGTCTTTAGATTCTACGTGCTCTGTGTGTTTGCACAGCACCTTGCACACAGCTATGCTGGTCTCTACTGGACTACCTGGACTCACAGCAATAACAGCTATAATCTTCGTTGGCAGAAAGTCCACTGGGAGAATTGGGAGAGGTCTGGAACACAAAAGAACTTGTCTCAGAACAGGAGGGGGCGGTAGGAAGTCCAGCAGCACTGTAGTAGCCTTGAGAAAAGGGCCTGGCAAAATCCTAGTAGGAAAGCAGCACCAGATGGGTTTGCACCATCACGTGTACTGAAACCTGGCTGATGGCCCATAAAACAAAGGTAAGGTAGCACAATAATGATCGGCACAGGGGAGGGAATAGCTGGATTTGGTGTCAAGCCAATTCACAGGTTTATTAATGATATAGAGCAAAGCATATCAAACACTATAGTGGACGATACCAAATTCTCTCATTTGTCAGCTCAGCAACTAAGACAGGGCCAAGCGAAGACTCACCACTCATTTTACACCTATGATCTAATACACATAAGTCTTCTACCACAGCTATAGCCACATTACCCGTGATTCGTTGATCACTTCCCTTTCAAGAATGAAATAAACCTCAGCCTGCTCAGCATCGAAAAGGATAAGGGATCAATCTGCCCAGCAAAGCTGAAGGCAAGCTCATGTGCTGGGAGTTCCATGAGTGCTTGATGGTTGAGTCACACTATATTTAATCACGATAAAATCCCAATATGAAAGCAGACAAGTCATTAACACCAGCTATACCATAACAACTGTCCATGGGTGCTTTCCGATACCTAGGAAATTCATGGTAGCTTAGCCCCAATTGGTGTGGTTTGGGTTTGTTTTTTTTTGCGGGGAGGCACACAGGGAAATGGGAGGTGTTTGCCCCTGATGACTTTGCTTTCAGTGTAGAATGCTGGAGGACAAAGGCATGCACAGAAACTGCCCAACATAGCCAACACTCAAGCCATCCCCAAGCTCGTTTTCACTCCATGGTAACTTGTTTCACTGAATCTCAAGCAGCCACAGATGAGAATTTGCTGATTCCTGTTACTCTCTGTGGACATTTGTACAGCAGGACCCTATGCCAGTTGCTCCCAGAAAATGACTATCAGGCTGGTTGCCAGGATCTGTGCAATCAGCACTTCAATTACTTTGGCTGTAGGTCTGTGATAAACACATGCCAGTCACAGAGCAGGCAGGTACCATCCCAGACTGCTCTGGTGGCATCAGCACAAAAAACCAGACAGAACAAAAACAAGGAGGAAGGTGGCTTTTCAGCAAGAAGATGTAAAAGTCGCATTAGAAAAGATAGTGAGCTAGCCCTCAGCTGAAGTATACAAGTCCCATGAGCAAAGAGCTGTTTAGTTCACGAATGAGAGAAAGGAAAAGCATCTCTACAAGGCACCAGAGACAGAGGAAGGTCTCACTAGATGTAAAGTGTGAGAGGTAAGGAGCGAAGCAAGCAAGAGTCAACTTGCAGGTTATGTGGAAGTGCCCTGAGAGAGAGGATGGAAGCCTTGGAATTAAGTCACTTGAAACTTGCCTGGATAAGGCATCTGATCACACACAGTGAAGAGTAAGGCTCCGCTCACTGCCTGGGGAGGGACAGCCAAAGGACCAACCCACATTCCCTGGGTGCAGGAGTTGTTCCCACCGGGCACACAGCTGATGAAGCACGCCACTATCCCAGAGCATTGCTCCGTGGGTAGCAGTGCAGCCAAATGCAGGCAGAGAGATACTGAGGGCTCCTTGCAGGCTCCTGAATCAGTATTGGGAAGTTTGGCTCATCATCAGCCCCTGATGTGAGTTCCTTCCTTTGCCCAAGCAGACTGCTGATTAACTAGGAATTAAGCTGGCATGAGACAAGAGCTTGTTGATGTCTCTATAATGCTTCAGCTGATAGACAAAAATAACTTTCATGTTCTCTACTCTGCTTCCTCTTCTGCAAACATGCCTGGTACTGCCAGACTGTCAGCCAAGGTCCTCATGGTACTGCAATTCTATGCTTGTACTCAACAAGAGATGTGCAGCTCTCTCGCACTCCCTTACTCACACATACATGTCCAGCCATGTGCAGACTCATGCATTCATGTCTGCCCTGACACACTCAGGACTCGGACATCTGCACATGTGTTCACGTACAAGAGTCCCCAAGTTGCCTCCATATGGGCATCCAACAAATGCTCAGGGATACACAGTTCTGCCTATATTCTGATGTACAGAAAAACACTTTTTCACCTCCCTTTTAGGTGCAATCATGTCAATAGAAAGGTATGTGCAAGTCTGAAGATACTTTCACTTAAAAGTATACATTCCTTCTCACACACATTTACAACCCAAGCATTCACACACACCTCACCTCAGATACCATAGCAAATCCCATACCCCTTAGACATGCTAAGACATAAATATCTACTTACATACGAGACATAAGCATACAATATACGTATTTGAACATACCTGCAAAAGAGTGCAAATACACTGTAAACCTGCAGAAAAAATACTTTCAAGTCACATTCATGTATGTGTGTGTGAAGTAGCCTCACTGAGAAATTAACTGCTGACAGTTCTGTAAGAAGGGGAAGAGTTGCTCTTTAGTAAAGATCAAATTCTTTGTCTTTTCACAGTTCATTGTTGTGGCAGAAACATGTAGCAGTTTTAAACTGCAGATATTTGTTACCCTAATAAGCAATAAAGATTCCTCACAAACCGGTTTAAGAGAGCAAAAAATTCTGCCCAATTCCCTGTGCCCAGCATACAGTTAGTTCCAACGCCACCACTGCCACTTGTACTGCAGCAGTACCAGGTCTCAGGTGAGGGATCCTGACCCCACAGTGCTAGGGGCTGTACATAGTAATCCTGACTTTAAAGAGTTTATAGCCAACATCTGAAACCCTCCCTGCAGCATGATAGCCAATTACAGCAGTAGGGCCTGTTTTGCCTGGATGAGCAATGCCTGCTCACACTCTCCCCTTTCACATCCTGCACTTGCTTTCCTGGCCACACACATCTGTGCCACCAGCTTCCTGGCAAACATACCCAGCTTTCCTCTCTGGACTCACCATAGGCACCCAGTCCTCAAGAGCCTCCACAGAGAGTGACGGTGCAGTGCAGACAGACCCATGCAAGCACTGAAACCACCAGCAGCGCAGACATGACAATGCAAAGCTCAGTGTGAGCTGTGAAACTCTCCTGAGAAGTGGGTATTAGGCACAGAACCCAGCTTGGACTAATCATGGCCTATCAGCAATAGCCAACCTAGCTATGGTTGACAAGAGCTAACAAGAAATTTAAGGCCTCTGTAAGAACAACCACAGACTGCAAAGATTTTGACCAAGAAAGTATACTAGCTAAAGAGGGAAGGATAAGGTAAAAGGGACTATTCTTAATCTCTCCATCAGGTTTTGTCTGACCTAGAAGCCTCCACCGATCCTAGAAAATGGTTTTGAAATATTGATTCACAGACAGCAGAAGTTAAGAAGGACAGATGCCCCACCAGCACCTCACAACACATTAAACTCTCACCTTGTGAGTATTTATGGAACTCTGTCACTGAGCAAACACTGACTATGGGATTTTGGCTAATCCTCTGATGTCATGACTATAGCCAAGGCATGAATAAACAGTAAGAACCCCAAATAATTCCTCAATAAAGCCTTCAAGTCTCTGTTTACAACATCAGCTCTCAAGAACAAGTGTAAGCCTCAACAGGAAGCTCAAAGTGTTGCAGCAGCTCTGCAGGACAAGCAGAGGCATCTGTCAGAGGGGAACAAGGGCCAGCTATCCCCTCAGAGAGAACAACACAGAGGCCAAGGATAGCCCCAGAGCAGGCAGGCAGAGGTAGGGAAGGGTTGCACAGCACCTGAGCATCACAGGTAGAGCCAACAGTAAGGTCCATCAACAGATCCAAGCAAAGCAAGCAATGAGCCAGCTCCAGGGAAGTCTAGTCAGGAGCAAAAGGAGACAGGGTCAGACAGGATTAGAAACAACACTGCAATACAGGTCCAGAGACCACACAAAAGTCATGGCTAAAAAGATACAGTCAGAGACAAACTGCAGCATACATACAACAGAGGTGTCTAGGAGACAAGCTACCTACAGCACAAGTCCAAAGTCCATCCAAAGGGCCAGAAGGAGAGGTACACCTAAGCATAGCCAAAGCAAGGCCCAGGTCTGAGCTTAAATGGAGGTCCTAGGTTCCAGCATGGGTCAGGGTGTGTGTGTAGGCTCCAGGTGAGGCTGGTCATGGCCATTAAAGCCTATGGGGCCATTTGGGACCTTTTCCTCAGGAGAAGATATATTTGCCCAGGAAGGATGTGATTAATGTAACATCCAAGCTCTATTCAGAACAGAGTACTGTGTAGCTCCTGAAGTTCCAGAGACCACCTGAGTGCTTCCGCAAAGAAGAGCTGAAGAAGAGTCTGGGTGGGATTCAGGAAGCTTGGTACAACCTGCTGGTCTCTGGACAAGAAAATCAAATGTGCTATTGATTTTGTCCAGGTCTAAGAGGACAGCTTAGGCATTTTGTTTAATAGTCCTTTACTAAATTAGCAATGACCCGGTTCCCAGCTCTGCTGCTCTTTTTCTTTGTGTCTTCCATCCCACTTTTGCCTTTGCTCCTTGGCTACTAATACAGAAACATTATTACCCATTTTTCCTACTTATCTGCTCCGTACTAACTCAGAAAAGCATTTCTGAAAATCTTCCCATGAGGTTCTCAGGTAGGTATACTGAAGAATAATAATTCTTTCCTAGTCAAGATTTTTGGAGCAAAGACTAGTTTGTATTATGTCTTTGCCTTACAAGGTGACACCAGAGCATTAACTAGTTAAGTAATAACATTTCTGTTAAAATAATCTAACCCCATTGCTCTGTTTCAGTTTTGGGTTGTTTTTTTTTAGAAACTTGCACCTATTAGCCCTGTTCATCTTAAAAAATAAAAAATGAAGAAGCAATACCAATGAAATTATAATACTTGTTTAAATAGTATAACTGAAAAATAAAGAAATAGTTGCTTTGTGTTTATGTGTTTTGATTTCAGGTTATTGTTAACCCTGAACCATATGAATTAATGTGATTGCCCAGTTGTAGACTTCTGAGAGAGGAAAATGATCTTTATATTCTAAAACGACCAGAAAACTTGTTGTGTGTGTTTAAAGAAGGAAGTTCTTTTGATTCATAAAATATACAAGAGTTCCATTGTCATCCCCAAATGCTGTATCAATCCTGAATCAGTTACAATTTGAGATATGAGCAAATTAACAATAAACTTTATATCCTTCTCATTTGATGGCTGAGGTTTGAGCTAGGCCTTTCCTTGCAGCTATGTTAGACTAAAAAGACACTGTTTTAAATACATGAAAGCTGAGAGTTGCATATAATCACTTGACTCCAGGAGCTGGGACTGAGAGAAATTGCTGTTAGGATAATCTTTGGGACAATACCCCAAGAGCTGTCCAGGCAGCTTCTAGGAGGTAGCTGGTAGATAAGGTTGAGAGGCAGCCCTCACCCATGCCCTGCAATGAATACACAAACCCCTCCGATATTTCATTCATGCAAGACTCAGGCTGAGCCTGAGAACAAAGTTCTTAAATGCTAACAACAACCAAGGGAAATAACATCCAATCCATGTTCAAAATACACTCCCTGGGCTAAAGGGCACTCAGTTCATTACTGCTGTGTGATTCTTTTTGCTGCTGGGTGTTGATCATTTGTGCTTGCAAGTATAATTCATTTGTAAGGGGGGGGGAGGGTGTTCCAGCCTTATTTACATCCACAGGGATACACTGTATTAGAAGCCCATCTGAGTGTACAGCCTGCACTTGTACCTCTTTGAGATCCATCTCAGACCACCCAGCAGAACAAACTGGTAGGATTTGGGCATCTTCAGCCCAGAGAGTGTACCAAGTCTGGCTGAATGGCACCAGCAGAACTTGCTCTAAGGGTGCTGCTCTGTGGACCATCTCAATCAATCTGCAGATAGAATTACAGAAGAAGGAGGAAAATAAGTGCCTAACTTTCCCTTCTGGTGGGCAGCTCTGAGAAGGCTGCTGGCTCATGCCTGCAGCACAGCCAGCTTCCAGGCTGTCAGCAGAAAGCGAGAGCAAAGGTTTGGGGGGCAGAGAGACCAGGGCTGGGCAGGCCATGCTTTCCCCCCCCCCATCCCCAGTGGAGTGACCAGGTCTGGGCAAGCACCACCTCAGGTCCACCTCCTGCTCTTCCAGAGGGACACCCCAGGGGTGCAGCACAGGGCAGAGAGCTGGAGACTCCTGAGGCATCACCCCTTCCAGAAAAGGGAAGCTGAAATAAAAGGCAGAGGGAGCCTTGTGTGTGTTTTTATTATTATTATTTCTGATTAAAGAGGAATTCATTTCATCTTTGCCTCCTGCCAGGGGCTGAGGTGCCGCCATTGAGGTTAACGGTGCGGAAGAATACAAAAAAATTTCATTGAGGAGGATTATAAAAGTTACTAGCTGGAACATTAACAGAAGAGTAACTTGTAAAAAATGCAATATTACAATATTCACAAGGACGGTAGAGCGTGGTAAAGCTATAAAATTCAACATTAAAATCTTCTACAGCCTAGATAACCTAGTTAACAAACATTGTATTGGAACTACTTTTTT
>VWZZ01000863.1:344318-398271 GCA_013399095.1 Psophia crepitans | reverse complement strand
CGCCCGCAGCGAGACCCCCGGGCAGGGCCGACCAGCCCCCGGCCCAGCGGGCGCTCTCCGGCCCCGCCGTGATCCCCGAGCCCAGTCCCGAGCAGCGGGTCTGCCCCGGGGCTCGTTGCGGCACGTCGCAGGGCTGCAGCTTGTGCTGGCCGCCTGGCCCGGGGCGGCCCGCGCTGCTGCGGAGCAGATGAGCTCCCCGCCGGGCAGCCCGGCGGTGCCGCAGGGTTCGGGGGCTGTTCGGGCTGGCGGGGTGACGAGCAGCGGAGCCGGGTTTTCCGCTGTCCCTCCAACACCCCTCCCGGGGTGTAAATGACCGCCAGCCTTGCCAGCGTGTTAGGGCTCTGAGCCGAAAAGCTGCCGTTACCCGCTGCCAAGCCAGCTCCCAGCCCCGGGCCGCTGAGCGCCGCAGGAAAGCTTCCCTCGCACCCACTCCCCCGCTTCGCTCCTCTCCCCTGGCCCGAGGGAACGGCTGAACTTGCAAGGCAGCCCCTTCCCCCGGCTGGGGAGCGCGGCTCCCTGCGGTGCCTGCGGCTCCCGGCTCGGGCCGGTCCCTGCCCCGGCAAGAGCCTGGGAAACGGCGGGATTGAATCGCACTAGCGAACAATTTCCCCCCATCGCCTCCCCCAGCTGCTGGGGTGCGACTTTCGTTGGTGGAGGGACTCAGGTTTGGTCTCAGGTTTGAGGTGACAAAAATAACCATATGACAGGCAAAAAAAAAAAAAAAAAAAGACGATCGATGCAGGAGAAAAAGGCCGGTGATAGATGTAATCAAGTACTAACACACTGCAAAGCACTCGGGCTGCTCACATGCGTGCACATTCAAACGCAACATATATATCAGATTTTCATGCGTTGGCAACACACTACACTCTGACATACACAGTAAAAGTAATTACTCTGTTTCCGTGTGATGTATGTACAGATACCTTCACTCTGCCCACAGAAATACCACCTCTAGAAGCAGAGTAAAGGGTGCATGTGTAGGTACAAAATGCCCCACTGACGGAGTAAGAATACGTGAAATTTTGCATGCAGTCCCAAATATACGGCGCTTCCCACTCAGATAAATGTATATAGGGTACATGTAAATATGCACACAGGCTTTTGGTAGTGTCTGCATAGATAAAAACGCACAAGTCAGTATATTGGCCCTTTTGATGTATAACAAGTTTAGCCAGATTTTTTTTTTTAAAACCTGGTGTATTTATAGCAAGGGAAGCAAAAAAATAAATAGCAGGGAAGCCGCAGTGGTATTTTTTGTCTTGCGCTTTTCATGGCAGATTTATCAAAATATGTCTAATAACTCAGACTGTGTATTTCTAAATCTGGCATCCTATATAAATGGGTTTTAATATTTTGCAAATGATATGGAATTATCCCAAATCATCTTGAAAACAGCAGGTAGAATTAGCTAGTGGAATGTACCTTGGCTAAGAAAGATTCCCTCAGACACACTGTCTCTGTAATATACTGCTAGGCTACCCTAGGAAATTATCCCTGTGTGTGCCATCTGTATTAAAATGGTTATTAAGTTATGAACAGGGTAACATAATACTGATCGGCTAATTATACACCCTCCTAAAAAACCTCCAGGTCTCTGTTACTCTCTCAGTCAGGTATTGAAATAATAACAGTTTGACATTCAGACACCTTACAAAGGCAGCTGCAGAAGGACAGCCAGCTATCCCTGGGAGGAATTAAGCTGGTGGTACAGGAGACCAGAGGAATGGCTGTGGGCTCTTTGGAGGAACAGCGTGCACGGACCCGACACACATGTATACTTCTGCTAGCTCAAGGAATGTCGCTGAAGTCACAGCCTTACACCCGCCGGACGCGATGCCCCATATCTGGGTTACGATGTCCTGTGCATAAGGCTGAGTCAGGTTTTGCTCCCACCTTTGATACCGGTTTGAGGCAGAGCTTTGGGAGTTTTGTACCTCAGTTTCCCCACCCTGGAAAACAAGACCGATCCTTTTCAGAATGAAGTGGGAACAGATGTCAGTTAGACTGTGCTCATAAAATGCTTTGAGAAGGACAAGTGCTTTGTATCTGCTAAGTATTATTATATCAAAGATGCTCAGCTGTGACCCACCATGTTTGATTCATACTGCGATGGCATTTGTGTAGTCACCAAGGCGCAAGAACGTTTTGACTTCTTATTATTAAGTTTTTCCCCATTGCTTTTAAAAAATCAGGCTCAGCTTCCTACTGTTCACCTTTGTATGGGACTCCCTAAAACTCACATCCATGAGCAAGTGAACCCACCATATCACAGGTCACAAAATTTGCAAGTCTGTGCTAGGTAAGAACAAGACAGCGAACTGGGAAAAAAATGCAGTGAAATAGGAAATAGCAAGTAGATAAGGACCCGATCCTGGTGCCGTGGGTATTAGCGTGAGCTTCATCAGTCCAGTGACTTTTGTGACTCTAGCTCTCAAAACTCATGAAACACAAAGAGAGGACAAAGGTCACAATTTAAACACACATTTTTCTCTCTCCCATTGTAAAAATAAACATACGGGATTGGGTCAGTCTTCTGTTACCGTACATCCCTTACCTGAGGTCCGATCACAAATTGGAGTTAATCTAACACTCTGACTCTCTGCGCAGCTTCAGAGAGACGACAATTTTTAAAACCAACTGTCTAGAAATAGCTGTCGTCATATTTTCACAAAGTATGGTGTTTCCAAAGCAAAAATTCATCAGCCCAATGTCTGTAACTGTTAGAGCTACATCTGTGAGCAGTTTAATGTCTTGAGGCTGTGAGGCGTTTACAGAAACAGAAGTTACCTGTGTCCCTAGTTAGACTGTGAATACTGCACTTCAAAATGGACATCTCCTAGTACATAGAAAAAAAATACTTTTGCTTATTATAAGATTTTCTGAAAGTGTATTAATTACATTTTCTATCTGGTGATTAGGCTAACGTTAACAAAGGTTTCATGTGAGAGAAAACAAAACAACACAGTTTCAATTCTATTTTTGAAGTCTCGCTAAGACATTTTTGAAATCTATTTTCCATTGATTATTTTTTGTGATACATGAATTATATATGCCTACATTGCACTGATCTGTCAGTATTGCACTGAGGATACCAGGACATGTTTGGGACAGCATGTAATTCAGTATTGAGATTTATCAGAAACTTGTTCATACTAAACTCATGCAGATGAAGGCTAGATACAAACTCTGGTGAGAAATGTGATTTACACTGTCAAGATTCAGGGGAAAAAAAAAAGTCTTCTGCTACATGGTAGTTTTGCTTTAATTATGGCAAAAAAGTCGAGAGAGTATACTGGTTAACAAGCAAAGTGCACCAGAACTGGCAGGATCAAGACAGAGCAGTTATCTCTGCACTGGTAGCTTTCCTGCTCCCGCTTCGTACATTAGGTACTATACAGTATAACGCGATTGTGTATGCATAGGTTACACACACATATATACATATGTATATATATACATGCATACATGTAAACACACACATATACACAGTGCATGTAACTGAGAAGCAGGCAAGTGACAGAAGCTCTTAACTCTTTGGTAAACATTGCTTACTTTAAATCACTTGAGCACCTTGCCAGCCCAACTGGGCTCATTTATATGGCTATAGAAGAGCTATCTTTGGTCATTTTGGGTCAGAGTATTTCAGCTGGATCTAGGCACTGCCGTAAGCCTTGCAGCAGTCTCCTAAGTATGAACTCGGCTGCAGATGTTAATGGGAATTTCTGCTTTGTTTTGTGGTTCATACAGTTAGCCTAAGAACACAGGTTTCATGAGATACTAATCACTCCAGAAAAACCTTTTGAATTGGACAGTACTTTAGTAAGAACAGGACAGAGCATGTCACAGACACATATTCACAGTTATGCCGCAAGTGATGCAATGGACATCGTAGCTTAAGCATTATTTCCTGCTTCTCTTAAATTAATGAATTCCTTACACATCCAGAAAGGCAGAGCAAAACACCCCCCCTCCCCCCGCAGTGTGTCCCTCTACCCCAGCTCTCCTGCGGCTCAGTGCAGTACTAGAGACTCCCAGTTAGTCCTAGTCCAAGGAATGCCGAAGCCAAAGCATTACTGAGTTCAGTCGGTCTTCTGGATATGCTTCGGACCCCGAGTTCCTGAGAGCAGACATGACTAATGAGAATGGAGTTTAGTGGATATATTATCTCAGTCAAGCCGTTAGAGGTTTTTTTCAATCTTCTCCTAGGTATTTGGTATACATTAATTTCTAGTGTTAAGCGCTTAGTTTGGTGAGATGTTTCCTGTTTCATTATATAACAGTCAGCTAATGATTCCTAGTTAAAGTATCCAGTAATGATGTGCTTTTTAAAAATACATATGGAAAGGCACAGACATTGATTCAGATTGTAATGACCAGTGAAATACACTTGTACATTGAAATGTTGTTCAGCATGTGGCCAATTTCAGTGGCCGTGGGCAGGCCTGTAGTTTAGAGCAAAGAATGGCACATTAGGAGATCAGATTTCTCTTACCTGTTTTGCCGTTAACTTTCTGGTTGATCTTGGGCAGGTCACACGACTCCTTATGAGGCTCCTTTGATATCTGTAAAATAAAAATAATGGTATTTAGCTACCTTTGTAAAACTCAGTGTGATCTTTCACTAGAAATGAAGTTTAACACGTAATGAGAAAAGCTTCAAAACTGGAGCTTGGTTGTATTACATCAGCTGAGGCTTTAGCCCACGCAAGGGAGATAGAATTGAACAAAATCACCATTGAGACAAACGTAACATCTCAAGACAAACAATCTAGCCTGGCGAAAGGCAGGCATGTTAGGGCAGGGGCTGTGCCATATGCGGAAGAAATCAACGTTATGCAAACAGTTTTCTGAGTCACTCTCACTAGTCTCGCTTGAGAGTCCACAAAGGACACCCCAGGCAACATCACTGGTGAATCTCTCCCTGCCTTTCCCACCAATCAAATCTGGAATTCTTGGAGGACGGGTAATGATTCTAAGGAGAAGTTGGAAGAGTACAGAGTGTCTCTAATGACAGCTTGTTCAGAGTGACCAAAAGTAGTGACAACTGCACAGTCTGCAGTGAACATGGGGTAAATTGCACAGTTTCAACCAGCAAGTGTTTGTGTGTGTCGTACAAACCTATCACCACTATTTAGTAGCCACAAGTGAGTTTTGTTAATAGAGAAGCCAAGGATTAGACTGGCCATGTAGACTGGATTAGCCTCTGACTGACATCGGGTTAGTGCAAAGCAGGGGCGAAGAAAACTCACCTGACAGTATCCAACAGAGTTTACCAGGTCTCGTAATCTGGCACTTCTTAGCGTGCACAGAAGAAACTTGGGATCCTAGCTGGGATCCTCTGACTTAGCTGATGCTGAGTCTAAGGTTCCCATGCAATTTCCTGCATGAGGGAACGCTCTCCAGGCAGAAGACACCTACTGCCGGTTGCTTTCAGCTGAGTAAAGAATGCGGTTGGGTCACGCGGGGCTTCATTACCAGGAATATACTCCTTTAAATTCAGATTCTTTTCCATCAGACACAAACCTGGTATTATCTTCTTTTTATCATTGCAAATAAAGGACAGGCTCATAAAGCAGAGGTTACAGACAATGTTACTGCAGCTGAAAGAGTAAATGAATGCTCACAGCATTTCTCTTTGTCTCATTCCTGATATCTGGCCACTGGAAGGTTGTGTGGTGGGAACTACAATAAGCTAGCTGCATTTTTTCTAATTTTCATATTGCAGAGATATTAGCTCAATGGAGACAGTTAGCAAGTAAAATTGGTTGTGCCTGAGAAGTTTTGAGCTCCCTGTTCTGTGAACCTCGAAGTTCAGAACCACATTGGTCTCTTTATCACGCAAGAAAACCCAGCCCTTCCTTTTTGTATAGATGTACAGAAAGCTTGATTTTTCTTGGAAGTTAAACATTTTCAAGCTTTTGCATCTAGTGAATGATTGCTGCATTCTGTCATAGAGGTAGCTGCATTTCAGTGCTGGGTGAATGAGTCTTATGGAGCTAAACTTCATTTACCAGAATCACTATTATGTGGAAAACTCATTTGACTTTGAGAGAAAAGAGGAGAAAATATAAGTGGCTTGGCCAAGCAATGACGAAGCGGTGAGAACAATATAGTGATCTGAAGGGCAGAGTCCCTCCAACAGGAAAGGAATTATTCACGTTTAAACAAAGCGGTATAGCCAGGAATGAAGGAAGGAAAATAAGAAAGGAAACATTCAAATGGTAGCAGAAGGAATCTCCTGATAGGGAGGTCCATTAAGTTGTGGAATTGCATCCCACAGGAATTCCTGATTTCTTGGAATGTATATAACTAAACGGTATTTGTAACAAGCAAACATACAATAAGAAATAATCTTGGTGTTGGCTAAAGAGATAGATAATGGTCTAGCAGGCCAGCTGGACCCTTTATGATATGATGACACTATGCATACAAAACAAAGTCGTCTTTTCAGCAGTATATCAAATATCCAAAAAAACCCTGTCTCTGATTCTGAAACCCATTCAAACAAAAGATTTCCATATTACTTGAATAAAAATATATGACTTCAAAACAGTTGAACAAGGCTGAGCTGCACTTAGATTAACTTGCGGTGGTCTTTAATTAAGGCATGTTGAAATTCAAATGGAGTTTAGGCTCACTACTTACAATCAGCAGAATATTTAGGGATCCCGCTTTTGGGAAGGGTCTCTATAAGTGGAAAGATAGAGGCTTTCAAAAGCATTTGTCATCGGCCTGACATCCATGCAGCTAACTAGGGCTTTAGGAAATCCCATCTGTGTGTAGACAGTTCTGATGATGATTACTACTCCTGAAAGTGTCAGAAAGGTTGGAGTTTTTCTCCCAATCATTCTTTAAACTGAGAGCTAACGGAAATGAGAATTTTTCCACTGTAATCCAAATTAATCTACTGAAGCCTATACATGCATGGCCATATTCACCAGTCCCAACTGTTTAAAAATGCCAGGGCGGAGCCTAAATCATGCAATTGACATAAAAATATGAGTACTTGTAATACAATGTGGGTTTGTTTTTACTTGTTTTCCTCTTTTCTACCCTCAATTTTTAAAGGGATTTGGATATCTGACTCCCATTAAATGACTTTAAAAGCACCTTAACAATGCAGTCCTCTGAGTTCAGAGAGCCGGCAGGCCCCTTTTCAAGCCCCCCTAAGCACTGGAAACATACGTTATTAAATGGAAGCTGAAATTCTCATGCTATCACTTGACTAGAGGAGCTGGAAAACCCACAACAAACACCGTTAGGCTTGTGATGAAATACTAGACAGTATGATATTCAGCGCTAGCCTCCAATTTTCTCTAGTGCCAGTAACTGAGAGCTGATTCTGTAGCACTTATATGGCTATCTACCCAGCTGAAAATCACAAATCTAATCACTTGGTTTCCAAACTCCTCAGAGTGCACTTAGAAATATTCATTTCCAATCAATTTGCACCTGCTAATATTTCTCAACGCTCACATGTGATGACAGTCAGAGGCAGTGCCGGTGCTTACTATTTCTATTGCAACAGCATAAAGAGGCTCTGTGCATAGATCACAACCCATTGTCCAAAACAGGCACAGCATAAATAGGAATTTCTTTTGAGAGGTTCTTTCAGAAAATCAGCATATACACACATCTTTCTTTACACCATCCCCTTAGCTTCTATTAGGCTCATAATTCAGACAGTCCTCAAGGTTTCAGAGATCCTGAAACAAACATCTTTGTCTGTTACAGGAAATGAAATATCTGGCCAGGGCTCACCCTCTAAGTCCAAGTCTAAGTAAAAGGCAGAGCAAAACTGGAGAGCCCTCTTCTTTGGGCTCCTATCTGACAAGACAGAGGCTGAACACTAGCTAGACTGCGACAGCCTCCCCCCTCTTCCCTGATAAGTAGGCATATAAATAAATAAATAAACGGCATCCTAACTGCACTGAGAACTCAATAAAACAATCACATCAAATATGAGGAGGTATAAATCTCGTGTCTGCACAGGTAACCCACTCAATTGCTTTTATTATGGCTCAGCCTGACTCCATTTATTACCATCCGTGGCCTGGGTGAAGGATGTTTGCATGGAGGGTGGTCTCCTGGTGAAATCCTATCCCTGGAGCAGTGACAATCAGCCCATACAGAGGTGGATTTTGGTGGGGAGACCAAAGGCAGATCCATCTGTCTGCATGAAAACCAATCAATAACCCTGTAACTAGACCCCTTGTCGCTGGGAAATGGACAACACAATAGTTCAATCCTGGAGCCATAGGAGAGGAATAGCCGTGGTTGGGGTGTGAAGAATGATGGGATGTATGCATGAAGTGTTTGAGACGTATGGACAGAATATGTCTGTCCATATAGATATTGAGGAGGAGTGATGGGATAGGAGGAGCATAGAGTGTACGGTATTATATATATTAGTAGGCAAACCTGAAAGGTTGATGTGTTCAGAGGTGGGTATGGGGAAGAAAAACACGGAGTTATACTGCGGATTTTTATAGGACATTTACATGGGGACTGTGAGTGCAATGCAGATAGGTACCTTTGGGGAAATGCGCCTGCTGGTTGGATACTACGTATGAGTATATCGGTGTATGGCAGGCAACATGTATCTCTGGGCAGGCACGTAGACGGTGACATGAAATGCTGGTAGGCTAAAGGAAGCATATGCGAGAGTTTGATGTGGTCAGGGAAGGATATTCCTTTGTCCTCTGTCTGGCTTGGGATTTATGTGTGTACCAGTTTTGACAGTGAGGAGAAAGAGTGATGTGCCAAAAGCCTGAGCTAACGGACTGTGAGTTCACAGATACGCTTCCCAGAAAATGCTATGTATGAAACATTTACCCAAACCTCACTGTTAAATCAGGAAAGGAGATTCTGGTGGCTTGTCTCTGCTTGTATGAAAAATAGAAATAGGACATTTCTTGCTGCTGTCATCCCCTAGCTCTGCAGTTCCTGTAGCATTTCTAAAATTTGCACAGCGTATTGTTCACCAGGCTTTTAGCAACTCCCCCAACACATGCACACACACACAGATATGCTAGAGTTTGCCTCTATTAATTGTTCTCTCCTGGGGGCCAATTTAGTTTTTATTCCTCTGGCTCTATTTTGCACAGTTCCTATTCCTTCCAAGGTAAGCACCCCCCTGCCTTTGCAGGGTCCAAGGCACAGGGTTAAACTTCTGTCTCTGGTTGGGAGGTAAATTGCATCAAGAACAGCGATTAGCTCTGTTCAAAATGCCCATCACTTTATTTCTGTTGAGAGGAGTGGTATCCCTGTTTTGCAAGGCAGATTGAAGTCTGTTTGTTAATTTATAAAAGGAAATGCAGAGTCCACAACCAGACAACAAAGTCACAAAAGAAACCCTCACATATCTGCCAGACAGGGTGCCCTGCATCACCGCTAGTTTCAGGGTAGTTTGGATGGTTCTGGCAGCAGTAACAGTACCCATTTCTTTGGTCAGGGAGGGTTAATATCCCAGCCCTTCAATTCCCGGAACTAGTCTTCATTTTCTTCAAGCTGGGCTGAAATGTGAGGGTAACCTCATTACCCCACTGCCCATTTTCAAGCTCTCACTTTGAAGTTGTGATAGAGTCTTTGGTCGTGAACATTTGGGCACTTCTTAAAAGGACTATTGCCCTTCAACATACTCATGTTTCTCTATAAAATCTTTTAAGAACAAAAAAGAAAAAAGAAATTTAAAAAGAAATACTGCAGCATGATGTAGCTATGTAATTGTGCCTGCTGTTAATATTTACCTAAATGAACACCCTTTCTTGGTTGTTTAAATTTAGACTTCTGAACTTGAAAAAAGACATATTTATACATAAATTCTACATACACAAAATATATATATAAACTCATTTATAAAATCAGTAGGGAATGGAGGAGATGTAGAAGAGAAGAGGAAAGGAAGGCATAATATTTCTGAAGGAGATCATATTTGGGCATTGGGGAAGTGTATTCCTAGGACGTGCTACGTACAAATGGGCCAAGCCTGTGGGAACAGGGGCAGAGGGGAAAATGAATAATGTCACAAATTCCTTCTCCCTACAGAACAAACAGCAAATTTAGAGTTTTAAAGAGACAATGTTTGTGGTGCTGTCTCATGCAAACAGCTACAACACGAAGCTTCCAGAGCGAGTGGAGAGTGCAGCTGGGCTAGGCTGGGGGAGGAAAGGGCAAGAGATAAGGATGGAGTGAAAGGCTGAGGCAGGTTTGACTTGGCTAGAGTGAAAACCAGACCTGCTGTGGTTTTACAGAAGGCAGTCTTGGCCACTGTGCCAAACAAGATGCAGAGAGTAATCTAGTACTGACATCCAACTCCCTTACATGGCTTTAACAATTTCAGGCTACATGTGTGTCTGAGTCAGGGGTCTGTGCATATGGAGGCAGGAAGGATGGGGACAGAGTTAGGTGTATCTGGCTGTGCATGGATTCTTGTGAGGTGCACGAGCTGGAGAGCAGAGAGGAACAGCATGCGTCAGTTTGTATGCTTGCACATGAGAGAGCATGTGTAAATTTGTAGAAAAGATGACTGCCATGATTCTAAGCCCCTTTTAGCAGATTACATGAATTGTTGTGACCTGCAAATATTTTAAGAAAAATACATGCCTATGGGTGACCCCCTCCATGGGTCTTGGTGCCCAGCAGGCAAAACTGGCAGAGCTGGTGGCACAGGGAGACATGGAAAGGAGCGTGGCCCGTTTCAGGTGGATGTGTACATAAGGAAATGCCCCTGGCACAGTGAAAGGCAGGGGATAAAGTGATACTGTGGAATACAATCTTCTTTTAGAAGAGTGCAAGAGGAGGGTGTTGGCCTTGTAAAGGAAGCCTTTGTACTGCTTAGAGCACCACCTTTCCAAAATGAAAGCACCTTCTGCACCATTTGAATGTGCTTCTGCATCATTCTGTGCATGGTGAAGTAATTTGAGCATAGAAACCTGGGTGCATTTGTGCAGATAGACTGCTGAGTCTCTATTGTTCCACTAGACAATCTTCTCTGTAATGGATATTTGGGCGAGACATGCCCTATACCCCATGACATGTGTACAAGGAGGAGCGTGGGCATATCACTAGGGCAACATGTCCGGCTGGGAGTATAGACTTATAGCAAGTAGGTATTGCTGGTCTGTGTAAGAACTAAGAATAGTCTTATCCATGGAAACAGTGTTGTAACTCTGCAGTTACATGCCAGGAGTCATAGGGACGAGTAAAGGCACGGCAATACACATCTTGGGAAGCCTGTCTGGTTTCGTGGGGCTCTGCACAGGATTCTGTGTGACTGCTTCCCCATGTCAAGGCAGTTGTGTGAACGCACTGATGAACTGTGGCTGTGAACAGATGCATGGGGGACCTAGCAGTGCTCATGTCTTTGTCAGCAGTTCTTTTGGCTAGACCTGGGTATATGGTGGTACGGCAGACATACCACTAATGTGGAGAACACAGCTGGTGAGGTGGGCAACATCAGTAACAACGAAAATGTGTGAGCCTGTGTATGGCAGAGTGATATCTGCTGAGATGTGTGAGCACAGAAGGCGTACGGCAGGGCAGGTACACATGTACATGGAGATGCCACGTATGAGTGTGGGGAATGAGGGGTGTATACGGCATGATGTGTTTGTCAGGGACTGGATGCGTGCCAATTCATCTGATACATGATGGAAGAAGGGGGTATTTGGGGACAGTGGGGGCAGAGGGGGTTACACTAAAGGAGATACTTCTAATGAGAGCCATAGTTTAATGCACTGGACTCTGCTCTCCGCTCTGCTCCCCTCCCCTCCCCTCACACTCTTCTCCTCATTACCCAGGTTATCTTGTTTGGGTTAAGAGGCCAATTTCAACAGACTATAATTGAAGAGTGAAGAGAATCTGATAAGATAAGGAAGGGACATCATTCCTCAAGGGATCAATAGAGGTTTCATGTTCCTCCTTCCCCTGCTGTGTCCCTAACACGCTAACACTCTGTGTCCATGGGCCTGGTTTATTTGCTTTTGCTTGTCTGTAAGCCTGGAAAGGAAGTGTGGGAGCAGGGGGGGCTGTAGCCCCCGTCTGTCATACAGCCAGAGCAGGGGAGGGGGCATAAGGGAGGGACAATGGAGAAACCTGCGGCGATATGGTCCCCTCTGGGAGCCAGGAGGAGGCAGGGAGGTGACAAGCCTGATGCCCTCCTGGCTCTGGCAGGGGCACGGGCTCACAGGGGAGATGTTCACCTTTGGCCTTTTATCTTGGCGTTGTGCTCTGCAAGGGAAGGATATTGATAATTTGTCTAGATTTAGACTTGCTTTTCCTAGTGTCCCTGTGCAGACAAGCTCAAAGCTTTTTATAAGCATTCATGGGGCGACCTCTCAGGGCTCCTCAGGGTGGGGGAGGTATAATTACACCTAATAGAAGGAGGTCTGGTAGCTGCTCCTGATTAGGCTTTTGTTAGGATCTGAGGTTCAGGCTTCATGGCCCCAGTGTCTCAAAAGTCATGCTTAGCAGTTTTTTGGACCAAACTGGCATGAGAGGATCCCCTTAAGAAACATGGAGCTGCTTCAGCAGTGGACATAGGTCCCTTCGTGGCAGGGCTGCCGGGGCTCCCACGCTGCACAGGCAGAGTTGGTTCCACTCCTGCCTCATGTCCCTTGGCAGCAAGATGCGTACCTCACACAAGCAATGCGAGATCCATACAAACCCAGGCGGCAGGGACCAGCGCTGCCTGGCGTGGGCAGGCAGCTGGGGCAGTGTAACGAAGTCTCTCTGGGAAGCCCAGCCTCTCGCGTCAGGCAAGCACTGTGGGTGCTCCCCTGTCCCCACGTCCGGCGTAGGGATGCTCAGGCGCAGGCAGATGAGCTGAGAGGTCAGTGCAGCGCAGGATCCAATCCAGATCCCATACAGCAGGGCTGGGCAAGTTTCTGGAGAGCCTGAGACACAGAGGGGTCTGGGGCTGAGATATCTTCTTCCAGCTGATTTCTCTTTTATTTTCAACACCCAGAGAAACAGACGCTGAGAGCAAGTCAGTCATGCAGTGAGCATGTGGCAGAGTTGGGAATACAACCCAGATCCCCTGACTCCCAACCTCAGGCTTTAACCACTAGACCATGCTTCCCTCTAAGCCACCTTGAACTTTCCTCAGTGAGGATGGGGGCTACTAAGCCTCTGTGGGCTGCAGTTTACCAAGCTGTCAGGAGTGTGCTCACTGGACCGCCTCACCAGAGACAGCCTTCCTCACGCACGCTAAAAAAGTTGAAAAGAAATTCATTTCATGGCCGGTGGTTGCTTAAAAAAGGCGATTCCAGCATATGTATGTGATAAATGTTAACTGTGCATTAATCGCATTAAAGAGGACCCTATAAACTTTTCATTTCTAATTAAATTCTGGCCGGTGATTCTGGCGAAGCCAGCACACTCCGGGCCTTTGTTTATGTGGAAAATTAAAATGCAAATACAATGGAATTTATTTCCATTACTAGAGTGATATGCTGGGCTCCTCTGTTTAACAGCCTCCAATTATTTTCAAACAGGTCTCTCTCTCTCTCCCTCCCTCTCCCCCCCCCCACTCCCTCATTTTTTTCCTCCCCTTATTACCCTGATGCTGCTACCCCAGTGTGAGGGGTGGGCACTGGTAAAGCAATGGGTGGGCTGAGGATGGTGTCATCTGTTCAAGGTCAAATGCAGGCAGGAATACAGAGGAGGAAGGGGGAAAAAGAGTGGGAGAGCACAAACAAGGAGGCAGGGGAAGTAACAAGGCTTGAGCTAGTGCAAGGAGGAGTAAGGAGTTACCTGTTAGCAACCTCAGTGAAAAATACAAGCTAAACTCAGGGGCTTGCTAAATCCCAGCCATACAGATGACCTGACTGAGAGAGGCCACGGGTCTTTCCCTGACAGGATATTTTGGTGAGAGGGTACAGCTGAGAGCTTTCTCTGCAAGTTTTCTGGATCTTTCACAGCCTTTTTCATAGACTTTGTCTGGATGCGACTGCTGCTGGGCCAAATCCTGATGGCTGAGGAAGCACAGAACAGGCCCAATGCCAGACACATTGCCAGCGCAGAGCAAATAAATCCATGAGGCAATGACACATAATCATCAGCTGAAAAATAACTGAACTCTCTTGTTCATTTCCAAGGGACCAAATGTGGCTACGCTGTCTTAGGGCATTAGCACACAATATCCACACGAGTCAGAAGCCATTGCACAAACCTAGAGATTCATTGTACGTTTAAAATTCCTTAGCACATACATTTACTGCTAAATGCTGCTGACATAGAATCCCACTCTTTCTTACATATATAAGAGAACCAGGTCAGTTCAGACATGGGAACATTGTCAGGCAGTCACACAGAGATCAGAGGCATCTGCTAACTGTCATGGATGTCCTTCTAAGCATTAATACAGAAAGTCACACAAGAAGACCCTTGCAAAGGCAAGCGTGCACTTCACTGTAGATATATGTAGTCATTTATAGATCCCTTCACAGACTCAGTCAAATCTATTTGAAACTGCACAGTATAGCCTTGCATATATTTGTGAAGAAACCTAGAATATGGAGACTTGTCCAAAAACATAACTTGAAAGTCTTAGCAAAACCCAGGTGCACCAGAAGGCGTGCACACATGTAAACATATTCACGTAGCCTTAGAAATAGTCACACACACACACACGGTTATTCACAACTAAGTGGCCACTGACTTTGAAGCATGTGGCTGAGAACCAGCCAGATGTGCCATCCTGTGTGCAACACACACATGAGCGATGTACTCTCGGCACGCCCCGCTGGCAGGGAGAGCTCGGGTGCCAAAGGGATATTCTTTTAGTGCATGCGAGCATCTTAAGGAATCACCTAATGTAAATGATCCTGCCCCAGCCGAGACAGGGAAACAGGAGAAGGACACATTCACTTACAACACTGAAAAGAGGCCATTACCCAGTCAAACAACCCAATCCCTGACATCATTATTCAATACACAGGAGCCCTGAAATGCACACTAACTCAATCACAGAGACACACGATTACAAAATAATACTGATGGAATCAATGAGACAGACATGCGGTCATACAAAGCGCACCCACCCTGGTGTTAATACACAATAACAGCTGCCCAACAAGTGAATACAAAACAGCCATTCACGACCACAATGGCAAAACACAGGGCCGCGTTCTCAAAGGAGGCTTGAAAACTCTGGCAACAAAACCCACCCTTGCCGAAGGGGGCTTAGACCAAAACCTAGGGCAGGGGCAAAATCTGGCTGTTGTCAGCCTCGCGAGTAACAAACAGTAAAAGCCTCACTGAGGAGAACGCTGAGCACGTTCATGTCCTAGTGAGGCTGCTGGATGCCCAGGGCACCCAGGGCCATGCAGGATCTCCCTCTCAGCCATTGAAACAGACTGATCCAGTGAAGTGACACCTTTGCTTGATAACCAAAAGCACCGTGAGGTCACTCTTAACATAAGGAGGGGTGCATGACATTCAAGACTCACCATAACCCCAGCCAGCATAAGAAAGCAAAACCTGAATATCAGAAACAGAACACATGAATGGATGCAAATGCTGTTCAGCACCCAAAGCTACAGAACCATCTCACAGACATGTGTCTGCAGAACAGCCTACTCCTCTTCCCAAACCACAGCAGCACGCCCAGATGTATCACACACAGCCTTTCCCCTTCAGAGAGGAAAAAAGCAAAGCGCCCACGTAAAACGTGCTCACAATGCCACAAATAATTGCCTTGCCTTGCGCCTCATAGACTGTGCCAGTGCACGCTACCCCAAGCACTTAACACGAGGCCCGCATGGCCAGCTGTTGCAAATCCTGCATGATCTTCTCGGGAGGGAGACAGGAGAACCGGACTTTAGGTCCTTTCCCTGGCACAGCAGGCATCAGCTCGTACCAGGTTATGTGCATAGGAATATGCCGTTACTGAAAACACCAGCAAGGCTGGGGGAACACTGCTGTCGGTTGTGTGTGCCTGCGTGCGTTGTGTGTACAGGAATTCCCCTTCCTCTACCGACTGCCGCTGCTTGTAGCCATTAAAAAGCCCAGGTCCTCATGCTGGGTGTTCAGTGAGTATTGATTCAGTCTGCAAGCAATTTTAATATTTCTTCAGGGACTTTCCAGCAACAGCACAAGTCATTAATTCACCCTCCCAAATTGCTTATTCAATAGCAGGAACATGGCTCCTGAATAAAGTCTCAGAATTTATGTGACTCACATGAGTCAGGAGGTCAAACAACTGTTATGGAGCGAAGTTAAAAATCCAAATAAAATATTGACACTTTTTTTGGGGAGTGGGAGGAGGGGGGAAGGGCGAAGGGAAAGAAAAGGTATTTAAAATAGGGTTTTGTTGCAATGCCCCCAGGATAAAGAACAGAAAGAGAACTGAAGACAAGTTGGAGTTTGTAAAATCAATGGGATTTATTGCATATCCGCTTGGCATTTAATAACTCCTTCCTTTCCACCTCCCCCTACTCTGTATGTACATAGGGGGAATAAACTCTTCAACAGAACTACAAATAGCCAGCCACAAAGTAAAGTACACAGATGGACACCCAAACACGAAGGCAGGCATGTGCAGGGATGAGCATTACTGTAAGGCAGTGGCACAGCATCAGAAGATCCTCTCAGGACCCAGGGTCTTGACTGAGCTGGACAGAGCCCATCACATGTGGCGTTACGTTGTGAAAAAGAAAAAAAAAAAAAGATTGGAGAGTAAACTGAGGCACAGAGAGAATTAAAAGAGCCTGGTCAGTCACACAGCCCATCAACAGGACGGCTGGATCAGGGTCCAGGTCTCCTGATGCCCAGTTAGTATTTTTGCTGCAGAAGGACGTTGCCTTTTACAGGCATGAAAGCACATACAGTCGCCGAGCTCAGACCGCAGGAAGGCATCCATCTCACAGGAGGGACACACAAACCATGCAAGAAGAAATGCATCCACAGACACCACACATGCCCATCCGTGTACAGACCGATGCACACAGATACAAATACATGCATGCTTTTCCTGAGCTCATCACTATTCAGAAATCATCACAGCCAGATTACACACACACAAGTTGAAACATACCTGTGGACAGACATACATGCAAATGAAGGTGCGTGCAAGTGCACAAGCACACACACACACAGACACACGCTGATACATCAGTATAGCCTGGTACAGCTGTATATCTACACCGAGAAAGTCACGCAATCTGATGTGTTCATACAAACCTAGATTTTGCTTACAGTGGTATCTTCTTAGCTACTTACACATATATGGATGTGTAACTAGCTAGATGTGTGCTCACACACATTCAAATGCATTCTGCACAAGCACATTAATATATAGGATAGTCTTACTATTATATTGTACTGGTAACTGTTTGTGTGAAACTGTGGTAGTTTTCTACCAAAGAACTGAGACTGTAGTAGCCATCAAACAACATTTGTTCGTTAGCACTAACTCCATAAAAACCAAGCACACAGAAATATAACCTAACCATCTAATCAAATCGTACTTGATGGCTTGGGATAGTTAAGCGAGCTTTTTTTGCTTTGTTTGGTTTTTTGTTTGTCTGATTTTTTAGCAAAGATTTAGGGCAGGTCCTTTCTTTGAGTTGAGATTTTCCAAAAGGCAATTTTTCAAGGGTGTTTTTGTATTGTGATAAAAATAATGTTTGACAACATTTTCCTCCTGAAATGTTTTTTGACCAAATACACAATGTGGTTTTAAAATTAAGCAAGATAATGAAAAGTTAAAAAATTCCATGACGATGTTCCAAAAAGGTTAATATTTTTTTAATTAAAAATATGTTTCTGTGTTATTTCTAAGATTTTGTTCATGATTGATTTTGCAACTGCCCTTTAAAAATGGTAAGATAGAATCTTTGGGCCACCTTACGCTACCTCCTGTCTTCTCAGACTACAATAAAGTCAAGAAAAAATGTAAAGGTAGTATAGTTTTTAAATACCATTGCCTATGTTCCTCTGTACTCCTCTACCTATGTATCCTGACTGCATCTGATCTTGTCCGATTTAAGATCAAAAAATGAAATACATGCTAATTTACAGCTGGAGGTATTCTGATTTTTAGGTGAACAAGTACTTAATTCAGATTAAGGGAACTATATTTTGCAATAATGGAACTGGATAAAATCACTAAAATTCTCTAGAATATTGTGATTTTCAGAAAGAATAGCTTGTAATTTGCAATATAGTATACCACTGCAAAAGCCTAAACTGTAAAATTTGAATAATTAAATATTTATAACTCAGGTTTTCAGATAGTATTAAACAATTGCTGCACCTCTTCTATGTTGAGCCCAGCTAGTGCCTGGCTCAGTGCGTCAGGCTCTGGACAAATCAGTCTTAGAGACTGCCAAAGCTCATGGGGAGAAAAGTTGCCTGCGTGGGGATGCAGGGATGAAGAAACACTTGTGCATGTGGGAGGATCATTTAAACTGCTGCTCTTGGGAGGTTGTTTGTCAATTTGGAGTTGTTGAAGGAGTCTCAGTTGAGATGGTTTCATTGACAGGGAATGGGAAACGGACTTGTATACACAGGGGCAAACGAGAAAATTAATCTGAATTAACTTTGCAAGTGCATTGGTTAAAAGCATTAAAACAATGTTCGGATGCTCGTTCAAAATTTTAGTGTCCTAAATTGAATTTAGCTTACTTCATTTCCAAAGTGAATTAAGCTAAACTAAATTAAAGCTGCCTTAATTCTAAACAAGGGAGTCAGAGGTGTAATGTAGTTTAACTAGACCACTTTCATTTCACACATTCAGTTAATTCAGATTAGTTATTTTGCACAGCCGTATGTAGGTAAACCCTTAGACTGCTAACTCCTATGGACAGAGACTACGTTTATACAGGGGCCAGGAAAAGGGGACCCAAAAGTCCAATGTACTCCATCAGCCATCGCGATTGTAACAAAAAGGGGTAGGAAAAATAGGTTGCTGAAGGCCCACAGAAACCCATAGCTCTGCAGTTAATCGAATGGATGCCAGATACGCGATTTATAAATAGAGCAGATCTGCACTCACAAACTTACACAACTATGCAAATGTACACGTGGGTATGAGCCTTATAATGCAGCAAGGTTCCACATTGATTATGTATCAGTATTCAGACATTTATTAAATCACGGATATTATAGCCTTGTTACGGATGAGTTCTAGGTGGTTATGACTTATTATTTGTAATAACTGTGCTTGGTGCTGTACAAAAACATCCATATAGCTAGCTGGTGATGGTTACAAGCCACAGATCTGAACAGCCTATTTGCCCATTAAACTCTGTTAAAAACTGTAATGGTTGAATAAATGTTTATTAATTCTTCATGGGGTCTGAATATATAATATGTGACCCAAACGTCTAACTCCATATAGCCACAGTTATAAATGCAGGCCTATAGGCAAAGATAAGCAAGTACACACGTTGTTTGGTAAATTAAAACACATGAAGAGACAAAAGCTACTGCATTTGGAAACACAGTATAGATACATAAACAAACATATAACTTGTATTCTCTAAACATTAGACCTGATACTGACTTACATGAGCCAAGCAGACCGGCTACAGATTTGTCTTTTCATTATAAAAAGATGGCTTTGTTCTATAAATATGAAAACTAGACTATCTTCTACGGAGATGGGCACCAGCTTTATGCTGGGAGCCTATGTAGCACCCGCACCCTGAAGTGCTCGCCTGTGCCTGACTGCCTTGGGCAGCATGATAAAGCAAGGAATAAAGGATTAAATTATTCTAATTTTTTATTTTTTTAGCGTAGTCTCTCATTCACCCTAAAAAGGTAGTTTTAAAAGGAATTTGTTTCCCCATTCTGATAAAGGTTAAATTCTTCTCACAATTTTGTTAATTTCTTTAAAACCCAAAGTAAAAATAACATTAGATCTAAACTGACAGATGCCCAGCACTGTTTTTGTTTTGATTTTGGGCAAACATCTTTTACTGGTAAGGGGTCCACTACGATATTTTCACCAGTTGGGATAAATGTAAGCGAGGCACACATAGTGACACCCCTGTACAGGGAATCATTGGCTTAGCCAGCACATGCGAGCACACACTACAGTGGGACACTCTGCAGGATAGGGAAATAATACACAGCTAATACACAAAGCTGCCAGGCCCATAAGTTAAAAAGTCCGAGTGAATACCCTTCAAAGTGAAGAGACTGGCACAAAATTGCAAAGGCTGTAAATAAGAACGCATTTGCCTCCAGTTCTGGCCCCTTGAGAGGCAGCCAGGTCCCATCTCCACCTGGTCTTTGCAGCCATGAAAGCCAGAAATACCTTCGTATTAAATGAAAGCTGAAATAATTGCTTATCTTCAAGACCTGAGGTTTTACACAGAGCACCAGGTATGGCATAACTTGGAAGAGTTGAGAATGTTATCTACATTTATCTGATTCCTCCCAGTTCAAAACTCTTTTCCTAGTACACACATGTCTTCTGTTAATCAAACTGGATGTCCACAAGGAATTCAGCACAGACTCCTGAATTTTAATAACTGGAAATGGGCTCAAAGCAAAGCTTTCAATTAAAAGTTCCCATGCTCCAGATTAAGATATTTAACCTTGGCAAGCCCATGTGTTTCTGTAGGTCTTCTTAACTCACCTGCTGGCACAGCCGCTGTTCTGACAGCTCCGGCCCGTGCTGCGTGGCAGTCACCGATGTGCTGGCAGCTACGCCAGCTCTGTGCTGCTGCAGCAACGCTGCTAGTGGGACCCAAGCCGTACAGTCTGTATGTAACAGGAGATGTCGCTTTGAACTGCAGTCATTGCAGTGTAGGAGTACTCTTAGAAAATGATTAATTCCTAAGAGTTCAAAAGTGTCTCAGCATTTTCATGGCAGAAATCTCTTGCCTAGTGAAGGGGACCTAGTCATTGGCAATGCTTTTCTCCTGCTCTTTTCCTGTGGCTGGTCGTTTTTGAAGCTTTTGGTCTGTTGTTGCAGGGATTGTGAGTTTGTTGAGGGGGATTGATAGGTCTGTAGCTGCAGGGATGGATACTTTTGTGGGTGCTGTGAATTGAACATCTGCTGCATAGTTGCCTATGATATTAGAATTTGGACCTGATGATCCAGGTGGTTCCTCCCAGGCCTGTATTTCTATGTCCAAGACCAGCAGAACCCTTTTTGTCTTTTAAGATTTCCTTAATTCACCCTAAACCCAGGATGTCAAACATATATGCCTAGGATCAAGTTTGCTTCCAATATTTTGTAAACTGCATGACATCTTCTGGATGTTTGGATTTTAATAAATTTCTGGCTTTTCTGACTGCAACAAAAGCTTTCCAAACGTGAACTGAGTGTAATAAAAGGAGAAACACCTGCCTGAGGACATTTCTATGCTGCAGTCACTGCTTGACTGCAGCTCATGTGGATATGCTTTAGCCAGCTTTAAGCCATCCAGCCCGGGTCCTGATGGCTCTGTAGCCATAGCTTTGCAGAACACAGCAACTGTTCAGGCTCACCTTCCGTTTCCCAGGTGGGTTTTGCACCCTAACACAAATCCACTTGGATGAATGGGAAAATGTTTCTTAAAGCCTAATACAGCAATTTATTCTGGAGGTCGGCCTCGGCAACCTATACACATGGGGCTGACTGCTGTCAACCCCATCAGTACCAGTGGCATGAAGTTGTGTGTTATTACTCAGCAGAATGAGTTGGCAGGACAACCCTGTGCCTGGCAGACCTCCCCCGCCCCCCATAAGGCAGGCATCTTCACCTTTCTTTCCTTTTACGCCTCTTCCTTACATCTGGACTTGTACCATGTAGCACAGCAGAACTGGGATGGGCAGAGATCTGCTAGAAGCTGAACGTTAATGCTCTGCTCAAATTAAATGAAATAAAACCATATGGTGTCATCATGGGTCACTGATTTAAAACAACAAAAAAATCCTAGCTCCTCTATAAGCCCTTCATATAGTAAAACTGCTGCTGTGAATGCTGCCTCTCCTCAGAGTGCAGCCAAGAAATGCAGTGAGAGAAAAGGGCAGGATTGGGCTTTCTCTTGTGTTTGGAGTGAGCAGGCTAACCTGGAATAAAGTGGCACTTTTTTTCCCCATGTATTCAGGTATGATGTCAGTGTAGCTCCAGTGAAATAGATGGACCTACATAGGTTAACAGCAGATAAGGAGTCAAATCTTCTCAGGAAGGGCTGGGATTGTGTTTTGAGATATGTAAGGCATCTCCTCTCATCTATTTGGAAGCTTCAGGAAAACATATAATCCCTCTTTAGGCACCTTTTAGAATGGTCAGTCAGTCTATCTGATTAATCTGTCACACTTGTGCTTATATGCTAATGTTGTACATGATCACCCTTATTCTCTCTCACTTTCCAAAAGGTAGGGAGAAGGAAATGTAATTTTGATGACAGGAGAGAGTTTGAATGTGTGAATATTGCTTGTGGCCCCTGAATATGGCAGGGTTTGAAGGCATTCTGCTGTCTTGGCAGGGAGTGCCAGAGCCTCAGGCCAGCTAGCAAGGAAGCTGAGTCTGCTGCTCCTGCCAATGTCAGCTGTTGTTCTGAGGGCTGCAAGCATTGCAGTAGATTTTGAGAGCCGTAGGGGAAGCTACTGTCCTCCCCCGTCCTCCCGTCCATCCGTCCCCCCATCCTAATGGAAATTATGGTGTGGCTTTTGAGGGGCAACTGCAGTTCTGATCTTCCCAACTACATTTGCTGCTGCAAATTCAAACGTGACCACCAAAGTCAGTGCAGCTGAAATACAGCTCCTGTTGCCTTTGCCTGCCTCCCTTCCCTTCATGTACAGCCCCTGTCAGCAGGGTACATTGCACTTCTGCTTCAAGCAGGGGAACGAAGCCAATACTGTGCTACAGCTCGCTGAAGCACTTACTTGGCCCCTGTTATTAGAGAGCCTGAGCCCTTCACTCCTCCTTCCAGCTGTCCTCACTGTGCCCCAGGTGGCACGGCAGTGCTCCTATCTTCACACTTCAGGCAGGAAGCAGAGCACAGAGAAATGCCATTTGTCCAAAGTCCTGATGAGAGGTCCATGACAGTGCAAGGAACTGAAACCCTTTCCCTAAGTCGGATTAGGCTCTAACTATCAGACTTTCTATTTCCCTTCCTTCACCCCCCAAATCCCTTGGTTCTTTTTCCTCACCATGCTATGAAACTTGCTTTCCATTTTGAACTTTGTGCAAACAAGACTTCCCTCCCACTTCTTTTGCTCAGCTGTGAATTTAGCTGTGTTGTGGCCCATGCACAGAAACATATGACTCTCTCCTGTGTGAACCAAAGCCATGTTCAGAGCTCTTTATGCCTGCACAGCACCAATCTGCAGGTGCGATAGTGTTGGTTCCATGGGGGCTGTCACCAAGAAGCCCGAAGCTGCCTCTTCCCATCCCATGTTCTCTCTCTTTCCCTCAGGCATGCTTTGATGTCAGCATCACTTGGATGGTCACAAGCCCTTTTGTAGGGAGCAATCTGATGCGGAGAAGGCATCGCTGTCTCACTTAGCCTGGGACCAAGTCCCCTGCAGGCTGCCCTGCCTCTACCGCCGGCACAGCCCGTGGCTCAGCGGTGCAGCCCCGCGCTAATTAAGCAGTGCATCACAGCAGGGTGTGTGTTCCTTGGCCATCACAGCCTCCCTTGGACACACTGCAGAGAAAAGGCTGAAGCTTCGCAATGTTAGCCTTCCAAGAACCGCTTTAATTGCCCAGTAATGCACACCCTGGGGTCTTGTAATGTGCTTCTAATATGGAGCATTTAAAATATGAATACTCCAAAACAATTACAAGGAGTTTGGTGCTCTGCTGAGTGTATCCTTCCACGCTGAAAAATAAACCGTTACAAAGGAGTATGATCAAAGTAAGGATACCAGAACTTTCTGAAATCTGTCAGGGTCTCCTTGGGGCAGCAGGACACACCACTCTTTCCCTTACTGCAACTTCACTCTGTTCTTCTGGGATTAAAAGAATTGCTAGATTGGGACTCCAGATGATTCAGACCTACCTCATCTCCTTCTGACCAGCTCTGGAATGATTTTTTTTTTTTTAAGATACTCTCTAAAGGCTCTGCCAGCAATAGTAACAGAGGAGAAACCATAGAGTATGTCAGGCTGTAAGAGAGTTTGGATAGAAATGTCAGAGAAGTGAGGGATGTTTCTTATGATCTGTCATTCTTTTAGCAAATAATTTCTGAATAGGTTTAGAAGTGATTTTTTACTTGCTTATTTAGAAGGAATGAAAGAAAGTTCTGCTTCTCAGAAAGGACCTCGACTCAGCTAATTTTAACTTCTAATATTTCCTTCTACGTTCTTGACCAAATTTGATTAGAGCTTGTTACAACTGTTATACTAGGAGAGATGATTTTTGTCTGTCCATCTGTATTCAGAATCAGCAAAAGGAATTGCATTAAAACTGCTGAAAATAATGAAATAGAATTCAAACATTGGGATTTCTAAAGCTGAACATTCAAGAAAGTCAAAGGCATTTGGAAGCAGGCAGTTGGTTTCAGCTGAAGCAGTATGCAGTATTAAGTCTAGAAAGAGGTACTACAAGCCAGCTGTGGTAACTCATGAATTCCAGGAATGGACGTATAATTCACAGTGTGATACTACGTACTGTAATGACATTATATGCCATTACTTAAGATAATATCGCATATTAAATTCAGATTGTGAAATGAAGTTCAGTTGTTTTACTGCAATCAAAGATCTATAAATGTCCTGTTGCTGAAACTTCAGAAGGTTATATATTAAATCTGTGTATATTCTCTGAAACTCAAAGTAGGCAACTTATGCAAAAACCTTCCACTGGAAAATGAAAAATGGAACTTTACAGTAAGTACCAGTTTACGCCCCCAATTAAACACCAGTACTGTTACTGGAGTCACTGACTGTGTGGAATTAGAGCAGGGATGAATTTAGCCCGAAGCAATAATTCCCTTTGGAGAAAAGAAAGATTTTTGAAAAATCAGCATTTACTTCCAGAAATCAGCACTGCTGACTGCTGTGCCAGGATTTGTGTCCCTTCTGCTTTTGGGAGAGCTGTGGAAGTGTTCTGCAAAAAGGCTTGTCTTTCTGCAGTGTCTAGAGGCAAGAACAAGCCACCGAAGGCAGCAAGAGGTGATCAAGGTTTTGCTCCCTCTTACACGGCAGTAATCCAGAAATCCTAGGTTTGAGGCAGCAGAGCTGGCTTAGCGTGTATTTCAGTCTCTGCTAAGGGTGAGAAGCTTTCAGCAATCCCGAAGTTAAAAGACAGCATTATTATGCTGCATCTGTTGCTACAGGACCAGGTCAGCTCTGTTCATCTTTCATCTGCTGTTTCATTAGCTGGCCTCGTGTAGGACAGACTCACTTGAAGCCTCTTAAAGCAGCAGCAGTGATGCCTATCTATCCTGCTGTTTGTCACTGTCCCTAAATGAATCGACCCATGGGGACGCATTGCTGTATCCTGTATGGAGCGTTAGGGGTCCTGAAATTTCTCCTCTTTCCTTACAACACTAGAGTTTGGTGTGACTGTAGGGCAAAGGAGCAGTGCTGGGGAGAGCCTCTTCATGACCTGCCTCTTCTTTTAGCCATAGGAAATATCTTCTACCTGAGACCTCATTAAATTCGCTGTGTATTTGATGCCAAGAATGATTTGACCCAAGCCACTGGAGGCTGCACAACCAGAACGGCTCCCCTTTGCTCACTGTTTCCAGATACTTTCTCTTGACATAAAACCAGTTTCATTCTTTGGAGGGGAACGTTTTTGAACAGAGCCTTTCACCTCTGGGTCACAAGCTGAAATCTGGCCCTGGTTGGTAGTGACCGAAAATCATTACCAGCTGACGGCTACTTGGTGAAATGAGCTGGTGAGTCTCATTCCAGTCCCTAATGGACACATCTCAGTAAACACAGTCACAACTGGCACTAACTGGCGTTCTCAGCTGAGAGACCATGAACTGAAAGGGGAAGGAAATTGAACCTTCCTCTTCATCCCCTGCCTGGGGTTTTGAAGCATTATGGACAGGCATTTTATACCACCATCGTTTCACAGGCTGGTTTTACTCAAAATGACTTTTCGAAACTTTGCAATTTTCATGCAGCATGATTCAGCACAGCCTGATCGGCCCTCTCAGTATAATTAAGCTCATCTTATGGTTCCCCTCAGTAGAAGCTGAGCTGTCTGATGCCACCTCCCAATACAAATGGCGAATCTGATGTCATATCTCAGTATGAATGGAACCGTCTGATGTCACCTCAGTGCTAACAGGACGTTTTATAATATGTCATCTAGGGCTGCAGGGGAAATCTTCTAATCCATTCACTATGCTACACTACAATAGAACATAACACAGTATAATGTGTAGGTTAACTTAGACACCCTCAGGCAGATTTTGGATAGACAGATGGATGGATGGATAGATACATTTATACAAAGTATACATACATTATATCACTCTATTGATTTTTAAAAAGTTCCAGCTCTGCCTGGCTATAATGAGATTTTTGAACTTTGTGTTGCGATCAATGAGGGGAATATTATTGGCCTGGAGAATTGATATACCCGCTCTCTGTGGCTTGTTCTGCTCCTGGACTGCCCCTGCCCCCAAGGTGTACGATTCCATCAGACACTTAACCTCTTTTACAGTGTCATCAGGCTAAAAGGAATCTAATAGTGACACGGGACTTGTGCTCAGCACTCTGGCACTATTGCTTTCCTGTCACAAATAATTTATAGCTTTCTATTTCCATCCCTTTGCCTGCACCCCATCCCCTCTTTCTGTTTCTCTGGGCTGGGGGAAATCAATAAACTCACACAACCAGAGTGGCACTTCAGGGGGTTTTAGGGGGAATGTGAGAGAAGAGAAAAGAAAGGACAAAAACAGAAAAGAAGGAAAAAGTTATATCATTTGCCCTAGCACAGACTTCTCAGATCAGCTCCTCAGCTAGTACAAATTAGCATGACCTCAGAATCTGGCCCTGAGGCCCTCAGACACCTTCTGTATAAGTCCTCAGCAGCTATAGATTAGGGCCCTTGGTACCACTGACCTATATGGGATGAGGGTCTGGATCTCCATCCCCAGCTGGAACCTTTACATTCCCTGTCTCCAGCTATGTCCCAGACAGTCTCTCAGCCACTTCAGCTACTGGCCAGGCTTCGTCATGTGTGTATCGGAGTTTCCTAACATGCTAAGGTGATATGATCTGAAACACCTTTCTTTTCCTAAGAAGGTTTCACTCTCAGGGGTTGTGCTTTTTCAAAAACATCCTCTCGATGCCTCTGCCCCTCTCTGTCCATGCCATACTTCTCACTAGCCACACATTTGTTCTTTGAAGTTTTGCCAGCTTATTCTTTAGAACAAATCTTTAAGGGAAGCTCTTGGGTGGGCAGGGAGAACTTGTTATTTGCTTTCACTTTCTGGAGGGTTTTTTTTGGGAGAAGTTAAAGCTACTATAATGAAGGGCTGAGAGTTCCAGAAACTCAGGCTGAAGAGCATCTGCAGCCTTCACCCTAATTGTTGAGGCTCCTTTTAATCTCAGAAACGAATTTGGTCTCCATGGCCTCCACAGGTCATGGCTTATTTGCTGAGTTCCTTGGTGAAGCAGTCATTCCTGAGTCACAGATACCCAACATCTGCCAGTAGGAGGGATCTTGCCAGGCAGGTACTAGGTGCTAGTGATTTTCTTTCACCGCTGATCTCAGCTGGATTTAAACCAGTGACCTAGAGGTGAAAGATTTCATGTAACAAGAAACGGAGCACTGACAATTACAGTTCAGTTTATTTTCATTCTGAGCTGCATATGAGCTTTGTGGCATTCATTGAGACATCGTTCTGCATTCCTATGCTGTTGTCATTCATCACCTGATAAACACAAATTTTTGCCTTCTTTGGTGGTGATCTATATCCCATCAGCACTTCCTACTGATGCCTTCTGCTCCCACCTTCTCATTTATGAAGGGCAAGGGCTTTGGACAAGCCTTCCATCAGTTCAAAGCATTCAGGTCTACGCCAGAAAGGTATTTTTTAGGTAGATAACAAAATTAAATCTACACCATTTGTAAATCCAGCAGTGGCTCTATTAGCTGCAAAGACTGCCTTGTGATCATACTGGCAAATCGGACTATAAATGATAAGGTAGCTTCTGACACACAGGAGATCCTAGCTCATCCATTGAGCACCACAGTTATGCAATGAATAGCCAAGTTTGGGGAGAAGATGACAGAACAGAGCAGGGACAGTTCTCTGGGAACTGGACCGTTAAAGCAATAGAATCAGGATTACAAGAAGGCAAATGAAGCCACTCTGCTGCACTCAGAGCACAGATTAGGCTTCAGGTTCTGACAGCGCGATCGCGGGTGTGCGAAGGCACAGAGAAGTTGCAGTTGAGTTCTGAACACATTTTGGTTTTTTTCAGGATCATCAGAACCAAAGTTCAGCAACCTTTTCACCCAACGCCAGACGGGAGCGGGACAGGTGTGACTGCACCAGGACATACTATCGGTAAGAAGACTGGCATGATGGGTGGTGACAGGACAAGGGGAAATCTGGATGAAGCTTAGTTGAGGGAACAAAGTCTGACAAGCAGATGCTAAGCAGAGCAAAAGGGAGGAGGGAGTGGGGGGAAAGAAACCTCAATGGAAATCAGAGGTTTCTGTTCTTCATTTCCCTCGTTGCATTGCAGAGAAGGGAATCATGGCAGAAAAACATGGTTTTTGCCCAAAGTGATTCTGCCTTAACAACCATTTCACGTTCATGCTCTCTCCTTCGCCTCCCTAGAGAAAAGTATTTACTGCTATCCTGTCTAAGCACCAGTCTTCACCTTTTGTCTCCTTCTTACTCTGACTCTCTCTTTCCCTCTTTCTCCCAGTTTTTCTTCTCTCCTTTTGCTGGAACTGGTCCATTTCTTAGAGCTAGTAATACACAGACCAGGGTAAAGGTATTCCTGATGTCTCACAACTGAGTTTCTCATTGTTCTAGCTCTGCAGTCAGGTATCCTATGGGTGTATTTCACTGACAAAATGCATTTTCTGCTGGGGGAGATGGGTTTATTGATGTGAGCAGAAGATGGAGGCTGTAATAAAGTGACCAAATGTCTCCTAGTCTGTTGTGTTTAAAGGTACTGTGCTAGATGTGTGATGAGGTACATGTCTCTGTGGGCTGTATGGTCTGCTGTTGTTAGCGTAGCTTTATCCAGTAGCAATCAACAGCAGAAAAAAACATTCAGTATTCTGGTATACTGTGAAATACAGCAGCCTAAGACCCTCTCTTCAGTACTGTTGGTTACTGAGAATCAGCTGCTATACAAGGATTTACTGGAAAGTGCTGGTCTGCATGGGACAGAGTTGGCAGATATGATCCTGTACGCAAACTGTGTTCAGGAGCACAATAGAATTAATGGGCCATCATGTAAGAGCATTTCTGGACTTGCTCAGTGGACTGGGAATCACTGACCACAACAGATGGAGTTAGCAGATATTATTCCTTCTTGGAAAAGTAGTGCAATGTCTAGGAAACACATTGGCTGAGCTGGGACAGTGATTGGGAGTGCTGCTACTGGAGTCTCTCATTGCTCTGGGATGGGATGTACTGAGAAGTGTGGGTCTGCATTGGATGGTGTTGACAAGTTCTGCTCCATTCTGGAAGGCTTGTATTGGAGGTATTGGTTGCTTCAGGTCAGTGCTTTATGAACTGAATGATGGGTAGTGGCCTATAACAGAACTGGGATATTCTCCCCATTACTGGGACACACTGAGACATAATGGGCATACCTACTGGATGCATAGCTCTACTTGTTCTTTACTCTAAAGCCCTGATTATCGTGAAGTGGTTATTTCTGATCTGTATGTCTTGTCGTTTCTGATATACTGGAAACTCATGAGCAATCTTGGACATTCCTGAACAGCAGGAGAAGTCTGCCTGTTGACATTGGTCAGTGCAAAAGGAACACACTAGGTTTTTATTGATTTGGGTTGGAGTATGTATCACCAAGTCACCCTTTGTTCTAGTAAGGAGTTTAATTTATTGGCTCAACACTGAAGTACTTCTAACCTATACTAGGAAGGTAATGTTTCAATGAGCGTTTTGGGTGGAGATGTAAGCGGCTGGTCTGGCTAAGACAGAACATGTGCCCTTCTAGTGGAAAAATGCTGAGAGGAAATGATCTGGCAAAATAGGGATGGATTAGGAAGTCACTAGAGAATGTGACCTATGCAGCACTGCACCCTGTTAGCGTGGCATGCGCTGGGAAGCCTGTTCTGAGCTGGGGTATAATAGCAAGGTTTAGCTTCTCTATGGAATACACTTGCTTGTTATTAGTGGCCCTGTACTGGAAGTCTGTGGAGCTATGGTATAGGAATGGACTGGCAAAGCTGGGATGCAGCAACATTAGCAGTAGAGCGAGTATGAGTCCTTCAGTGCAAGGGAGCCTGCTCAGTGCTCAGGCTTTCCTATGAGACTGGTGGCATGCATAGCTTTCAGCTGGGGGATCCCTGAGTGCTGTGCTGCTCTCCTCATGGCCCTTTTTCCATTTTCCTTTTGTCCAGTGCCCAGCACGGCATCCCCTCCCGTCTCCAGTGCCTCCAATGATCCAGTGGGCTCTTACTCCATTAACGGGATCCTGGGGATTCCTCGGTCGAATGGCGAGAAGAGGAAACGTGATGAAGGTAGGGGGAGGGGAGAAGCTCATCCTCCCTTTTATATTCTTTGTCCCCATGTACAGGCTCCAATTTCAGGCCAAGGTTTGCAGCTGCTCCAGGGGCTAGATCAGTTTTAGCAACAGAGACCAGTTCCCCGCCACTGCCCTGCTGGCTTGGAATGCTCTTCTTCCGAGGCCCTTTCATGACAGGCTGCGTCTCCAGACATCTGCTCGGCAGGCAGAGAGCCGTCTCCATTGCTGGAGCTGATCCCAAGTTCATTCACTGCTGGAAACGGCTGGAACTGAACTCCCCAGGTGCCAGCAGGTGCCCGGACTTTGAACTGCGGGTAAACATGTTTTCCCCGACTCACTCGTTTTCAGACCAAATGCCATCTCAGAGAAGCACCAGCAATGTGGGAGTTATCTTTCATTCCCCTTGCAAACAAGTTCCTGCCCTGTGATGTGCCATGAGCTACATTAGCTGGTGATCATAAGGGCCCAGTTTTCAGTGAGTAGCGTCTACCACAGCAGAAATGTCATGCTTGCAACGGTCTGAAAGCAGAACAGGAGGTCTTCTGAGTACTGTGGCCCTAAGGTTGTTATCTAAGCCTTTTGCTAGGGCTCTAAGGAATTAGGATTAAGCTATCTCTTTTTCCTTCCTACCTGCTGGGAAGGACTCAGGGCAAACCGAATCCTGAAATGAGCCAAAAGCTGGAGCCTCAGGTCTAGATAGACTGAGTCAGGAGGGCCAGATAAGGTCTTGGTGCTCTTATGGTGGCTTTGTAAACTTTTTTCTTAAATTTTGCTCTTTTAATTTGATGCATTCAAAACTCAAGGGTCAGGAGGCGAACATTTCTAAGAGCAGTGCCTGACCAGTTTGTTCAGCTCAGCCTTGCCTTCAGTATGTTGTTTTCCCTTGTTGCGTGGGGGGAACCTGTTAGTGGTATGGGTGGCTCAGTGTGCTGCAGGTGCTGTAACCCCAAGGCTGTGTGGTGCAAGAGAACATGAGGGTTCTCTGTGATACCTGGTGCAAAGAAAAGGCTCTCCTGGGGGAGACGCTGCATTTTAGGGCTTTGCTATTAGTTTTCTCAGCATTGTTTCTGGTGAGGTTCACATCTGTAAGTTTTTGATCCAAATAAACACAATAATCCCAAGAAATAAAGGCAATCATTGTGACCCCTTTCTGCCTAATACAAAGTAAAACTAGAGGCAAGGACCCAATCCAGCTCTTATTAAAGGAAATGGGAAGATTTTTGCTGATGTCATTGAAAATTGGATCAGGCCCCAGAGGAAGATCCATTTCCCAGCTAGATGGCAGTAGGGCCCAGCTAAGAGAAAAGTGTAGCAATGGAAGGGCTGAGTCAATGCCTCAAAGTCAAAAAATGTCAGGAATAAGGGATTGCAAACATTGCAAACCCCTCCAACATTTCCCATCATTACCTATACAGGAAATAGTGACATTTCAAACAGAGTGACAAGGTTCTCTAATGGTTGTGCAAATCTCTTGGCAGTTATTTGGGGGTTTTGTGAATGCCTGTTCTCATACAGTCCAGCATGGTGATCACCAGCTCTCAACATGGTGCCTCCATACCTCATTTTGAAATGAAGCTGTTAAATCCAGCTTTAGCAGCTATTCTTTCAAAATACCTGGAAAGATCATCCCACTTTAGATGCAGTCACACAGCCATTTCTAGCCTCAGAACCTAAGCCTTTTTACAGCAGTAGAATTAAACATAGAAACGACCAAGCAGCCGTCTAAGACTGTAACATTTCACAATGATATACTGATAGTAAGAACAAGTCTCTCTGTCTGTCCTTAGTTTATCCCAGATTTGATTTATGAAGGGCAAGCAACACTGCAACTCCCTGCTGTTGGCCAAGAGCCCACATATCCCACTAGGAATCAAAAAGGTACCAGACAGTCCTGGAGGTGTTGCTGGTCTTTGACTCTCAGAGTTTTAGGTGGCAGTTACATGACACAGCTGCAACTGCCTTAGAGAACAGCCTTCAGCCTCCCATCCCAGATACTTGCTGTGGGAGACACTGCACTCCTGTCCAAGAGAAACCTTGCATGAGACCCCCTACCAGCTGCTGAACACCCCTAGCGAAGAGTTATCTGGGCTCACATGGCCCTTAAGAAATGCTGAAAGACATCATTGCTTTGCAGGGTTGGGTCTTAAGGCTCGGAGGGTCCAAGGAGAGGTTTTGCACTGCCGGTGACCTGCACTCACTCCTGGGCAATCTCTCCTGTGACTCTGAGGGCTCTGATTGTTCCTTGTTGAGATGGGGATTAGGAAAGTCAGGCAAGAAATCCAGTGCGGGTATTCCTTTCATGTGCATGTTGGATGTATATACCTTCTCAGTATTTCCCAGAGAGTCTGAGCACTGTTTTGTTGCAGTTACTTAACTGCAGGGTTTACTCTCACACTGAAAAGCCCTTAGGAGCTCCCAATGCACATCTACTTTCCCAGCATTTTGGGGGTGGCTCTTCCCTAAAGGAGGCAGAACTGTCACTGCTCTCTCTGTCTTTCTGCTCTGTTGGACCAGCTCTGCTGCAAGGATTCCTCTGTGAGGAATGCAGTTTAGCAGAAAGAGGGGAAGTACCATGCTGCTCCTGAATCCCTGGTTCTGAAAACCTTGTTAGCAACCTCTGTGACGGCTGGGCGGAACAGGGTGGGAGAAAGACAGAGGAGCCTCTATGTGAGCACACCCCCTCCCCCAGGTCCTCCTTACTGCAGCTGGTGCCTACATTAGACAGTAGCACAGATGATTAAGAAGAGGAAAGATAATTATGTGTCAAGATGATGTAGCAGAACTCCTGTGTTGGACAGAAGGAGCCAGACAGATGCATGAGGTGGGCTCAGCGACGGACGCTGACAGCCAGGTGTGTCCCTCACAGGGAGTTAGAGGCAAGCGGGGAAATCCCAAACTACCAAATGTGCTGGCTGCAACTGCAAAGGTGTCCTGGGAAGACTATGGCACTGAGAGAAATCTAGCAGGGAGGTAGCTCTGAGTATCTACTACTCACAACAAGGAACAGTCAGGTCACAGGTTTTTCCTCAAAACACAGTGTGTCTTCCTCAGGTGAGTGCCTAGGAAGGATGGTCAGCATTTGCCCTGTTAAGACCCTGTATTCCTTTTGTTTCAGTTTTTGACCGGTGATTGTGAAACCTCAGCGACAGATTAGACAAAGCAGAGAGTTAGTCTTCTACGATTTTTTAAATAATTTGACTAAAAATGTTTAACATCACTTGTGTAGCACAGTGTGCCATTTCTTGCAGTCTATGGGCACAGCCAATGTTGCTATGATTTCCCTCTGACCTTCCCCGCCACTCACACCCACCATCTTCCAGAGGAAGAAGTGGCCCTGCAGCATGTAATGACTTTCCCAAGACCACTGTGAGTCTTGTGGTATCAAGCTGCAGATGGAAACAGGAATTCCTGGCTCTTTCCGATGCCAATGTTGCACTGTGCGGTGATGGCAGGCCAAGCTCAGCAGAGTAATTGTCAGGCTAAGGAGCAGCAATAAGAAGTACAGAAGGATAAAGGGGAAAAATAATACGCAAATATTTTTGTTGTTCCATAGCCCCCTGATTGATAGCTGAAAGGATGAGAATCAGGCTGACCCAGAGGCGCTAACAAAATATGAGTACCACTCATACTGTAGTCTTGAGCACTGTATAGGGAGAAAAAGGGAGAGGTGGGGAGGAAGGGAAGGATGGATAGATGGATGGATGGATAGGCAGACAGACAATTATATAATACAAAAACAGTATTTCAAACTCTTCCCTGCATACCACAGCATCTCCAGCTGGGTGAAACTTTTGGGATCTTTACAAAATCACTCTCATTAAAAACAGTTCTTTCTCTCTATAGCAGGCCACGAACAGACTTCCTCTATAGACCCAAATTCTCATTTGGGATTCGTGTTCCAGTGAGGCTGGCGCTGTAACAGTCTCAGCATTATTAATCTTGGTCCCTGACAATATCTGTAGTATTTGACAGCATTACTGGCAATAACATCTGCAGTGGCAACAATGGCAGAGATAATATCCCCCAGTATTATTACCATTAGCAGGGATCATATCTGCAGCTTGTTATTGGCGGGAGCAGACGTAATGTGTCCAGTATTATTAGTATCAGTAGTAATAAAACCCACAGGCTTGTTAGTATGATCAGTGCTAATATCAGCAGTAGGTTTGTGGGAGAGGAGGGGACGGGGTGATTGCTACTGTAAATGGCAATAATACTCAGGCTGTTTGCAGTAAAGGAATCCCCAGCGGAGACGGGGGGGCAAACCTGAGAAGGCAGAAGTTCCTCCTTTCCTTTCTTCACCTGTCATTTTGTTGATTAGAGTGATTTGCACAGAAGTAAGCGATGCAGGGCTGTGTCAGTGCAGGACAGTAAAGGGTCACCAACATTTTGGCAGATCTGGTGGTGCTCTCCAAAGAGTGTTAGCCGTATCGGTGCAGGTGGTTTACCGTACTTGTCAAAGCTGGGTTGAGGTACGCAGGACAGGGGGCTGCCTACTAGCAGTAGGAGCATTGGCACTGTTATTCCTGTAGCTGCAGGATGGGCAGTGTCACTGCACTTATCTTTGCTGCTGCACACATAATTTTCTGACTTATTACCACAACACTCTACTGAGAAGCATTGCTTTTGTTACAGGTGGTTTTCCCTTCCCTCACTCCAAATGGGAGGACTCTGACTGCAGGGCAGGGTTTTGAGAGTGTTCAGCTTGGGGATTTTCCCACCTGGCCATGATCTCATTTTCCTGCTGGGAAAGGAGAAATGCCTCCTTCAGGTGGAGTGTGAGGCAGGGAGATCTGCAACAGTCCCAGTCCTGAAAGCTGTTTTTTTAGATACTGCCCCAGGACATAGGCTGTCCTGAAGAAAATTTTGAACTCAGTTGTTTAAGTGGACAATTGTTTAAGTCTCCTTGCAGAGAGGAGAGATGTGTAATGTGTTTAAGAAGGTCTGAGTTTTTAAGCAGATACGCAGAAGCTGAGTGTGCCGCTGCAAGTATGATCCCATTAGTTTCAGAGTAGCAATGATAAATGTAATTTAGGAGATGTGGTTGTGACATTTTGGGTGACTTTGTGTCACTGTCAGCGGCATCAACATGTGTTTGCAGGCAGTGTGGCTGTGGTTATTGTGTTGTTGTAACTGTATCACTATAGGTTGTGGGTTTGTGACTCTAATGATGAGATTAACTGTATTGCTGCTTGCTATGCTGCCCCACCACACTCAAGGCTGTTACGCTTTTCACAGATGCGGCTGTGAATTGTTTCTGGTGGTATGTCTGCATCATTGCATGCAGTGAGGTTGTTTCAATGTGGTAATTGTTGGTACCCCGCTGCAAGCTGTACTGTACTGTCATTGAAAATCATATAGTTGTTACTGCAGCTGATGTAACGTGTTGACTGACAACAGACTGTCGCCTGGCTGTGAGAGTGAAGTCGATACAGCTATGTCACTGCAGTGCTGCGTTGAGAATTGGATGTTTTCACAAAGTATGACCATGTTGTTCCACGGCATACTGAGGTTGTTTCAGGACATACAGCATGCTTGTGCTGTCATCTGCAGCATCTGATGATGTTTTGCCAGTGCTGTAGTTGTAGTAGTGCAGAGAGGTCTAGCCCTTGACTGGCCTGTAGGGAAATACATAAGTTTTCCTATGCTGCCTGCATACATTTGCAAAGAGTATGTGTGAGTCACTCCACTTGACTGTATCATGGCACCTGATGTATGTTCGTCTCTGGGCATATTAGATGTATTTCTGTTCTCCCCAAACAGTTGTGTTGTTGAGGATAACAGAGCGTGTTTGGACCCCTGCAGGTGACACCACAGCACTACTGTCTGGTGTGGCTGCATTGCTTCATGCTGTGATTTCTTGCCACCACAGCTGATGTGTTTGTGTTATTATATATGATGGCTTTATTGCAGGTCAACAATAGTCTTAATGACACTGGAGACACATGCAGTTACATTATCTCAGGTGCTAACCCCATGTTCCAACCATCACACACTGTGCTGGGGCATGTACTCAGCAGTTTATGGCTGTGCACGTGGGGTGAGCAGTTTCTGCAGTGTTTCACACTCTAACAGTGTCTTCCTCCTACTTTCCCTGGAACTGTGTTGTTTCACGTAGTGTGACTGCGTTTCCAGGGGCTACAGCTTGCGGTGATGGTGTATCACTGCATAGAGCAGTTGTCACGGGGGACGTCCGGGCCCTATACACACAGGTGTAGTTAACACCATTCCATTCTAGATAAAAATGTAAATTGAAGAGGGAGTTTATTCTCAGCAGCCACCCACCTCTCCCTCCTGAGGGTCTTTGGCTGGTGAGACTCTTAGGAGGACCTGAGAAAGGCATCTGCTACTCATCCTGCACCTCTAAATAGGAGGATGGTCAGAAAAAGGAGAGTATGTGTGGAAGAAGAGAGGAGAAGGAAAACAGATAAAGGAGAGGGCAATGAATAAGCAGCACAGCACTGTCAGAAATGTGGGCTGCTGCACCACAAACCCGGAGGTCAGTCTGTAAGCAAGAAAGACAGTGTGTGTGTGTGTGTGTGTGTGTGCGCACACACGCTGAGGATATTGGGGGTATGCATGGCTCAGGAGGACTTCAGGTAAGGGAGAGTTAACAGCTTACATCACAGAAAGCAGTTTGGACAGAATGCTCTGCTTCTAAAGCTTATAGTGCTGCTTAGTTTGGCAGGGTTTGGTACTATCTGAAGACAAGCTGGTCTGGCTTCAGCTGTGTTGGTGTTCATCTCTGCTTGTGTATTTGTGTCTCTAGGAATGCACGTCTGTTTGGGTTTTGTATTTCTGTGTTAGGATTACTGGTTTCTACTTATCTGTGCTTATGTACTGGGGTGAGTGGCAGGTTGGACCCATATTTTTGTGCATGCCTATGGAGACCTGGAAAATGTGTATGTTAAGCTGTGTATAATATTGCCTAGTAGGAGTATGCATACTGTGGATCATATGGATATCTGGGCATGTACGGCTCAGCATTAGTGCTATGTATTTCTATGAATGCCAGGTATTTGTATTCACATTTTAAGCATACATGTGAATGTTGTATATTTGTATGTATATTCTGTGTGTATGTGTTGTTACATACTTGGAGTATCACTGTATCTTTGTGGTTGCTGGATATGAATATGTAGCCTGTTAGTGCTGTGCACTTCTGTATCTAGTTTGTACAGATGTGTATTTGCATTGGGGTTATATATTTGTGTGTATGTTGTATATATATATCAGTTGTTCTTGCCTGTGTGAAGGTTGTTTATTTATGTAAATAGCGTGTATTTGTTTACATGATTTAATTTTGTATATGTGAATTTAAGGAAATTCCTTTGAGTTCCAGGTTTTTGTTTAGTTAGCGTATGTACATTTTTGTAAGTTATTTGTTTATTCAGAAATTACATTTAATTGACATGCACCTGCATTAGTACCTCCTTGTGTCCCGGTTTCCATTCTTGTGTCTTTAAATGTTATTGGCTGCATTTTGTGAGTCTTACTTATGCAAAGAACTTTTCTTTAAGTTTGTGTGAGTGCTGTGAATGTGTGCTTGTCCAACTGTTTATTTACGGGTATTTAGTTCGTGGTTAGATCTTCTCCTTTCACTTTTTGACTCATTCCTGGAAGGGGTTTTTGCAGCTGATGTGTCAGAGGAGTCAGTCAGACAGCTACAACTCCTCCCAGTGTCTCTGCCTGGTCCCGTGTCCCCCTGTGCAGAGGCTCCTCCCTAGCTTTGCTGGTGCCTGTCTCTGGATCTTCTTGCTGACTCTGGATGAGTTGGACACTGGTTCTGTCCGCATTCAGGGACGTGACTGTTACGGTTTTTCATGGATGTAAAGAGTATGGGAGTCAGAGTGAGCACAGTGCCTGGATCCATGAGGATCCCAGGTTAATGTGCAGCGAATGACAGAACAAACTGCAAAAGGGATCAGGAATAGCGGGCAACGTGCAGGCAAATGGTGTTTTTAGAGGGTTGTTGGTGACATGGCAATGGGACAGAAGGCTGGTATGACAGTGGATCAGGCTGCCGTGACAGTGGGAGATTGAGATGACACTGTTTTGGGGTCAAGTGGCATGGCAATGAAACATGAGGGCAATACTGCTGTGGAACCCGAGTGACACGGCGCTGAGGCACACCAGGGCTGCCAATGACCCAGGCTGATCTATCAGAACAGGGAGGGCTGGGAAACCTCCAACAAAAATCAGTTGAATAAGGCAAAGGAGAACAGGAGGAGCAGGATGAAGAAGATCTGAGACAACTCAAAGGACCTGAACAGTGGCTGTAGGAGCCAGGTCACCAGCAGTGTGGGACATGCAGTGTCTCCATGAGGAGATTAGTTGCATCCTGGAGTGAAGGGCTGGGGCAGTCCATTAGTAGTGGCTGTTAGCTTCACAGTGATGGAGAGTAGGGATAACACAGTGATGACATCAGGTGATGGACATATCCTGTGACGGTAGCCATGGACTATAGGGACTGTGTGTGCCGGGGCACTATTCCCAGTTGCTGGAAAAACAAAGGACCTAACGGGCAGTAAAACAAAAACAAAGGAGACTTGGAAGCACCTGACAGCCCTAATTCATCACAGCCCAAGATTTTTTTTCCCCCCTCATGTTCCCATTATATTTGTTTGTAAAAGTGGAAATCAATTTTGAAGGTAATTTTCTGGAAAGAATGGAAGGGAGGTGGGAGGGCCGGATAAGGCAGAGATGGCAAGAGGAAAAAAAAAAAATTTAGGCCAGGCACAGCCCAGGGGCAGCTCTTGGCAAGGTGAAAGAAAATTGCATATTCAATCTCCATCCATGAATCTCCCTTGCTGCTGCCCGCCTCCTGCTCGAAAACAATGAAGGCTTTCTCCCCTACGCTGCACAACGCCGGAGTATCAGCGCTCACTTTAACTTCAGGGTCATTAATTCACCTGATTATTGCAGGAGAGGAGAGGGTTGCAGAGGCATCCGCTCTAAAGAGCCCTCCCTTAGCTCATCCTTTGATTAGTTTGGGGTGGGGGGAGTTGAGATAATGTGTTGTCTTGGACTCAGTTTAAAATGGGAGGGGTTGAAGAGGGGGTGAAAGGAGGTAGAGGTGGAAAGGAAAAGACGTGGCCTGGCTTGTTGTGGAAGGGAGGGTCGGAAAGCAGTCATTCTTGCATCCCTTTGCTGTGGTGTTATTGCAAATTAAAAGTAGCATGTTCCACTCTGTAGCTATCTTTCAGGGAGGGGAGGGGCACGGGTATATGTCGGCATGGGGATGGGGGGGATCTTATCATTGCTTCTTCAGCAGCCCAGCGTAGTGTCACCCTGTGAGGTGACATTTGAATTTACAATTCCGCTGAGAAAAGCCATTAATTCACAAATTAACATTTCTCCCTCTCTCTCTCTAGCTCTCTCTCTCTTCCTCTCTCTCTCTCTCTCTATCTCACATGGATGTGCAAGCAATTGAAAAGACAAAGGAAATAGCCTTAAGGAAGAGACTTTACTGCTACTCTGTCTGTGCAGAGATTGCTACTACTGCTTCTAGATAGATAAACCAATTACCTGAGCTGCTCTGTTCATGGCAGCCTGCTATTACCTCCTTTTGTAGAGCTGACTCCATTGCTGGATTACACTCTGTGTATCTCATTAATGTAAACCAGCACGATACTGGGCACTGTCCCTGACCCTTCTTGCCAGCCACCATTGCTCTGCATTGGGAGAAAGAACTGGGAGAGGAGTCAAGAGCAGAGGTGATGGTAGGCTCAATGTACTTCCTAATGCATAGGGACCAGGCCACATAGAGAACCTGCTCAGAATACCTGTGCTGACCAGGGCTTCCCTGTTACAGAGGAGACTGCATGACCTTAACCCTGAACTCTTCCATGTCTCGGTGAGCACTGAGAGTGCTGCACAAGAGGCCTCATGTGTTGGCACCAAGTATGGGCACTTTGGAGCCCAATTCTCAGCACTACCCTGAGATTCCTCCAGGTGTAGAAATACATCGAAATGGTAGGCAGATGTGTGAGATGTAGGCGGAGGTGTGAGTATGAAAGCTACGTATACATAGTTATAGGCAGACGTAGCTGACTGCACCTGGGGGCTAACTGACTCACAGAGGTACACAACAAACATCAGAATAAGCAGCAAAAATAAGCACTCTAGCTTACGTACAGAGCGGCCCAGATTTCTCAGTAGTGCCGCTCCACTGAAAGCCAGTCAGTGACACTTGTGGAGACATTCTTGCTCAAAACCAAACACCGGACACTACTTCCACACAGCACTCAGCTCTCTTCTGATTCCCTTTTGTCGCTCTCCTGCCATGTTCTTTCTCACATGCTTACTTCTGCTGCTACAGATACGTGGACAGCACGTGCACAGTATATACACACACTCAGAGGCGCTCAGCTGCACGCTGATGCCACCTCAGACACAAATCTGTGACACTAGCAGCCTGCGGGTGCATACTCGCACCCCTGCAGACGCTGCTTCTCCCCACCTGCGCTGGTGAGGTCCCTTTTGGTGGCTCCAAGCCTGCCTGCTGGGGTGCACGCTGGCAGGCAGCTTTCTGAGCACATTCTGGTGCTCTCTGAAGACAACCTTCTAGGAATACACCTGGCTACCCGCTGCCCTTTCGCCTGGTCACATAACCTGCCTGTGTTTGGGAAGGAGATGTCCTAGCAGTGTGTTTTACATAAAGACTCGCATGTTAGTCTTTGCTCACTAAGCATTCTACTTATGTAGAATTAGACAGAAACCTTCACCAACAGGTTTTTCACCCCATAAGGGTTTGACAGGCCCTGTTCAAGCCATTCTCCTAACTTTCATGGAAAGCAGAACCTTGCAGGGGGCAATTCTCCAAGTAAAAGAAAAAAGGATCAGAACTGCTGTTTCTGGAAGCCTGGTCTCCACATGCTCAGCACATGGAGTATGTGTCTTTCTTCAGCATTGCCTTGGCTCCTTAAATCTTCCCAAAAACTTATCCTCTTAACAAGAGCATCTGCCTCTGACATTGTGTGCCCCACACCACGCGCAGCACACGGCCAGGGAGCAGCATCCCGCAGCCGGCGCTAGAAGACGGATCACGATCAGTGGAGGAATCGGCAGGCAGTGCCAGTAATTCAAACCATCCTGACCGTTCAGTGAACCTGAACCTGCTGACCTTGACAGCACTAGACAGCAGCGGCCTCAGGAATCCCAACCTTTAGAGAGATGTCGGTGGAGGACGGCTCCTGCTCTCTCCCTTTCTTTCTCTCTCTCTCTCTCTCTTTCCAATCACATCCCTGCAGCCAAGGGGGCCCAACAGTCAATCCCCAGTGCACCAATTAGCTCCTAATTTGGCTACGTCTGCACTCCCAAGTCTACGTCAATGTAATGTTAAGCATTGCTTGCCGTTCATAGATGGAAATCATTCCTATAGAGGGGTGTCTTCTTGTGCTAAAGGAAAACACTAAGCATCTTGTTCTCAGTCAGGGCCAGAGAGAAACCTCTCCTCCTCCCAAAATGGGGGCTGCTGCTGTTTGGAAGGAAAGCAGAAGCTCTTTGCTTCCCTAAGTGATGGCATCAGATCCTCCAGCCTTGTTTCGCTGGATCCCAGGGGAAAGCAACAAGATCTCGCCCAGTGATTAGCCCGTGAGAATTCTGGCTGGATAGACAAGGGGCAGGGAGGTGGCTAGAGTAGAGGGGAGAGAGAAAGAAAAAACAGAGGTTGGCTTTTATTTTGGTTTGTTTTGTGTTTTTTTCCCACAAGAACTTGCATTAAATAAAAATGCAGTTTGTGAACATTTTAAGACCCTTCCAGGGAATATTTGATTTCCTGCAGCTACCTCTGTGACTGCCAAGCAAGACCTAAAACCAACAGCATTTTGTGTTGGCCTGCAGAGGCTAGGCTAAGCTCTAAGACCTTACATATGGAGGACAACTCTGTAAACAGTAGGTGGCCTGAAAGAAGCAGTTACAGATACCTGTCTATCGAGACATAGCAGACATGTTTGTCTGTCTTCTGGCTGTCTCCATCCATAATTCTCTGAAGGTGACTTTTCCATGCATCAATCAGATAAAATAAAGGACAACTGGAATAGATGTCAAATGCAATTCATGTCCATTTTAAGGCTCTTTAAAATGTCAAGAGTTTTGTCAAGGTGCCTAACAGTAATGCCTAGGTCCACATTTCTCCTTTGCTTTTCCTTCATCCATCCAAACTTCCTACTGCTTACATCCCATCGGGTTCAAGGTACAAAATCCTCTTCCTACACAGGTCAACAACTACAGGAAAACACACAGGAGCGCAGCGCCAGAACAGGAGTTAGGTCATGAGTATCACTGTTTCATTTGGATGTGGAGTATGTCAGGATGTCTTTCGCTTGCTGGCTCTGCCTTTTTTGGGAGCTCAGGGGTGTCATTTTGCTTTTAAGCTAGGGGCTCTGCACTGGAACAGGTGTGTAGGCATCTGGTTAAACCTTAATGAGGTGGTTATTGTGTACAAAGTGTCCATCAAGTCTTGAGTGCCTTCTAGTCCTCTCTTAGATGCTTTAGAACAGGCTATTATAAAATACACATACATTTCCATGCTTGGCTTCCCAAAGGAGCTGTTGCTTTTTGCTTTGGCTTTTGGCATCTAGTGTGGGATGACGTAGGCCTTGAACACAAGAGTTGACCTTGCAAGCAGCTCAGAACTATCCTACAGTTTGGGACAACTTTACTGAATCCCAGCGAATTAAAAAAAATATCCCACTAGCTAATCCTCAAAGATACTTATGGGTCTTCTCTGCACAGCCCTCTCTTGTTTGTGAAACTGATCGCTATCTATGACCGGCCCCCCTCTTCTTTGGGTACTACCTCTTGCAGTTTGGAACACATCTCTGACATACATCTCATAGAGGTCATATCAGTACAGAATCCTTCATATATCCGTAAGAGCCTTTACATGACTTCATGCAGAAAGATTCCAAATTACCCTACTAATGATTTACAGTTATTACAGGAATGAGCATTCAAAAAAAGAGTTTGTGTGGTGACAGTCCAAGCAGATTGCAGCATATCGCAAGCCTGTAGCTCTTTCATTGCATGGCATTTTGCAATTACCCATCCTGTATAATACATTGTTTATTAACCTTCCCATTCTGAAGATCTCATTTACTACTGAAATGTGGCTGACTCTTGGGTGGACCATGGCAGATGTTGAACAATACAGAGCATCAACAGTGAATTTTTGCGATGCCATGTCCAAACGAAACCACAGGAGAATTAAGATATGCTGTGGGTAATCACTCAGGCTGGATTTTGTTCAGGACAGCCAGGTTAATGTCTGCACTCTTGCAAAAAATGCCATGGGAATTTTAATGACTCTAAATGATTGGAACCTTTGTTTTATGGCACGTCAAAAATGGCAGCTCTAAAAACACTCTGCTTGAGCACTGGTTTAGTGCTGACTCAGAAGAGCTTCCAATAACGTGATTCACTGGCATCTGGCTCAGGGGCAGGCACAGCCTTCTTTGACTTGTGAGGTTAAGGTAAAAGTGTGTATGAGGAGAAAATAAGGTAGAATGAAAGGAAGTATGAGTCTAGAGCAAGGGAAATGGAAGGAAAGGAGGTATTAAGAGGGATATTAGCGGGGGACCAAGCCAATGGAACCCAGCAGGCTAAAGAGCTATTAATATTTTGTAGACTGCACATTAGAGATGTCCATGGCCTGATCCAGATCTGCCGAGCCCTAGCTCTCAGGTACCAGTGTGCTCCATTGGAATCTCAGGGATCTCCCAGAAACTGGGATATGGGGCTGGATGGGGACAGCCGGCTCTGTGCTCCCTCCCTTGTCTCTAGCAGTGTTGATTTGCATGTCAGGCAAAGCACTGCTTGAGAAAAAAAAAAAACACAAACCCTTCGAGTGTGGTGGTGTCAGCGCTCGCTGTTGTTCGACAGTGTAAAATTAAATTAATAAAGCCCCCAACACAGGAAAACATAACAGGAAATTAATGGCCTTTACTGTCGCTCTGATGCAGTCATTTGCAACCCTGCTTTCCGCACCAAAGACTTCATAAATGCAAGCAGTTTCTCTAAACAAGCATAGTTAGGGCTGCATGCGATGTAATTTTTTGCGTTGCTTCTGTCCTTTGTAGCTAGCAAAAGCCACCCTTTTTCATGTGCTCACCAAAGGGGATCCTGCCAAGAAGTAGCTCCCCAACAAATGGGCTTAGGAAGATGAGCGAAGGGAACTAAGTCATGCCAATGATTCTAAGAACATCATCTGCCCTGGCAGAGGGAACAGCACAGCTCCCAGCGCCCCACTTTCCTGCAGCCGCAGCTCTCCCCAAGGGCTCTGCACTAAAGGCAATGTTGTGGACACCACAACAGCATAAATCAGGGTAACCCCTCTGATAACTTTCAGGATGTGTAGATCAGTATAACCACTGAATGCAGGACACTTACAGATTTCACTAACTAGAAGATCTGGCCCGCCACGCGATAGTGCTGCTTGCTACTTCACCGACATAAACAAAGTGAGTGTACTGTGTCCTGGAGGCAGCTGCATTTCTATCCAGCTAACAGTCAAGCCCAACAGTGCTGGTGAGAGGTATTAGATCCACACTCTGTCCCTCATTACAATGGTTAAACCTCCAGTGCCTCTTCTGAGGTAAGGGAATTGTTGTGGATTTCCAACAATCTGACTGAGAGTAGAGTATGTCCACCCACCTCTGGCATACCCAAAGGCCACAAAGCTGCAGCGACTGCTCGCAGAGAAGCCACCAGCTTGGACTACCCAGGCTAACACACCTCATCTGCACACTCACACGTGCCGTAGTACACGTTGTACACACATCTGAGGCAGCTGCTTGCAGCCTGACACCTGGAAAGGCCTTTACTGGTGTATTCAGTAAGGCTGGGTGTGCCGATTATTACTTTCTAGTGCACTAACCTAAGCCTGTACAGGCTTAGTTTCCCCGACGCTCTGGGTCGAATTTGCAATCCTACACTTAGATGCTGTAGTAAATACATACGATTTTCATACGCATACACACACTACTTCCTTAAATGCACATTTGCAAGCTCTCATGATAATCCAAGACAGATCTGAGTACACACTTCATTACACATTTGCACACACAATTCATTTAATTTACATTCTCATTGAGCATTGCCATTTTGCTCATGTAAGCCCTATGTTAAAGCTGCACTGCCCATCCCTGCTCCGTCTGAGATACTCTGTCATGCACAACCCCTGTGCTAAAAGCACTGCAGCCCCCCAGCTGTCAGGCACCAGCACACATCTCACTCTTCCTCGGTCAGGCATGCTCACCTCCCTGCATGAGCAGCCTTCCTTGCTCACTGATTCCTCATCTGAGCTAAAACCTTCAAAACATAAAATCCCTTTGTTTCTGAGCCTTTCTGTTCTGAACTGGAGCATGTAAGTAACAAATACACACAGTTTATGTGTCGCCGACACAGTGAAATTACAGAGACACATGGGCCAGCACAGTACCATCAATTAGCATACTCAGATTCAGGGTTATGATTGCCCTTGAGGCAAATGGACACAGGAATCTGAACAGCTGCTGAGTTCATGAAGGCTGATAGACTTTCTTGAGGTGATATTCCTCCAGTACTCATCTCCCACTATCCCTGTTTCTGCAGGATACTGTACATAACCTGAGCTTGTACCATCCATATCTTCTTTCACTATCACAGCGTAGACCCCTGATAGCATTCCTTCTCTGGACCTTGCCAGCCCCTTCCATGATCTGTCACCTCTATCTTACACTCACCTGGGATCCTTTCCACCTGAATTTGAGGTTCATCTTTCTCCCCACCAGTTCAGTTATCACAATCAAAGCCCTGACAATTCTGGAGGCACTACGTGCGGAAATACCCATCTAGAGATGCCACCGCCTTTCATGCTGTCCAAAAGGCTGCAAAAATTTTTCTGGAATGAAATGTAAACCAAATTTTACAGCCTTCCTTTTCCAAACCCTACTGAGTAAGGCAAGGAAGTTACATAAATGAGAAGATTGCCAGATTAGGGCTGCCAGTCCTTGCCCTTGTCCCTATTGTGGGGAGTACAGTGTGAGTTTAATAGTCATTGAGGATGCAAACAAGGTCTTTAGAAACACTGTGATAGCTGGACAGGATCAGCCTGTGCAGACCAGGACATCAGTGCCAGACACTTCTGACCATGTGAAAACCTGTGATCTGCTACCTCAGCCAAGGTCTTTGTCCTTGATCTCATCCTTGGTTGGGGGTCAGCTCAGACACAGGTGCAGGAGGTCTGCTACTCCCAGCAGGATTCTCAATGCCAGGGTTTGAAGCCCGGGTCTGATAGCGCTGGGCTCCTTCCTGGAGCCACGCCGAATGTGGCGTGAGGGTCTGCGCAGGGCTGGCTGCCATGAATGACAAGCACTGGCTATCGATCGCGTTCTGAACTCGGCCCAGCCGATAGAAGGTAATTAATGACTCCATTTGCCTCAGTACCGAGGAGAACAATTGAGTTTGAAACTGCAACAACTGGCAGTGCGGGGAAAGGCCCCCCGGGACGTCCAGGAAGGCTGCCTGACAGGCCCGGGCTGCGCGGCGACACGGGAACACATCAGAGGGGGAAAAAAGAGAAGGGAAATCGGATAAAGGGAAAGCGGCGTCTTAACACAAAGGATGACTTGGGAAAGGGCAGCACACGTAGCCGCGAGTGCTGAGGGAGCTGGATGGGGATGCTGTGGGTTACGCACCCCAGCGGGGGCAGTGACAAAGGCAGGCTGCAGGACAGGACAGGGTCGCCTGGCTGGCGCAGGGGGATGGCATTTCAGCAGCCGGCTCAGCACCGCTGCGTTAGACAGATGCGTTTCCCTCGGAGGCTTTGACAATTAGATGGGTTCTGCTGTGTCACCTGGCTGGCAGTTCTCATGCCAGTCACATTCGCTTTTATTATGACTGTGATTTTTATTGGTAGTGCTGCAAGGCCCCAGCTGAGATCAGGGCCCCACGAGGCAGCAGGCAGACATGTCATGGGGCGGCAATAGTCCCTGCTCTCCAAAAGAGAATGGTATCTCCATGTTTGTGTGCCAGCTGCACAGCTTCTCATGACCTTCCTACATGTTTCTGTGCCACAAGGGTCTTCCTGTGCCAGCAATACTTCTGAACTATTTGTTGAGGTAGCCCTGTCCCACCCTGAGCAAGGGTGCTCTCTGTCACCTGTAGCCAGGGAAGTAACTGCATTACACTGCTTTGTGCTACTTGTACATGAAGGTCTCTTGGTGGCTTCCAGACCTGGGAACGTGTCTCTGTTTTGGAGCTATTTAATGGGCATATTCCCTGTGTCAGATGTAGTTAGGGTTGTTCCCAGGTCCTCTGGCACAGCATTTCCTTGTTATCTGTCAGGATACTTCTGTGACACCCATGTAGCATTTCTGTGTCTTGTGTCGAAGGTTTACGCTGAACATTGGCAGTGTGTGCTCCCTCAGCAGCCCCTCGGGAGGAGAGATGTTTCCTGTCACATGTGCAAGGCCAGTCCTGATCACGCTGACAGCAACTGTGTGCTCTTGTGAGGGACACAGTGACCGAGGCCACGGTTCACCTCTCAAGCTGTTAAAATCCTTTTGATTTAAGAGATAGGTGTCCTGGTGTCACAGGACCACAGGGATTCCCTCGCCAGGAAAAAGGGAACCGGGAAAGGTGATGATGCCTCCTTATGGTACAGCTAGCTCAGTTACCTAGGTGGCATCCCCAGACTCATCCTGTACCCGAAGCATTGCTTCACCACAGCACCCCTTCCCAGAGCTGCTTTCTTGGCAAATCCCCACCCCTTAAGCTTTTACTCCTGGAACTGGAAGCTTCTACTCCATCAGTTGGAGCGACTGTTGCCCACCACAGTGCCATTCCTCATGGGATCTGCTATTCTTTCCCAACCCAGATTTTCCCTGCTCCTTACTCTACTTTTGCTCATACTCATGCAGTTTGCAGCTCCCATACTTTGTGTATTAGGATATTTGAGGCTTCTCCTGATAGTCCAGCTCACGGAATCATATGCTTAGATGAGAACTGCAACTTTGATCTAAAACAGAATATAAGTGTCTGTTGCTTGCAGTTGTAGGGAAAAAATGAAAACGCATCGTCTATAGGTTTTGACACTAGAAAATAAACACAAGGGATTTACAGACCTTTGGTTTTGAAGAAAATATAATGATCCGCGACTGTGAATGTCGCAGTGTTAGCAACACAAGGCATATAAATCTGTCTTTCAGGATCATCTCTGTGAAGCTTTCTCCACTTCATAAGTAAAATCCATATGCACAGCTCACATTATTGCTCTTTGAAGTTTGGGATTTGTGTGCTCTACCATTATTAAGTCCAATACTACTGCAAGCTGTTTAGACAAGGTTTACCTTGAGGTAGCCTACAGGCCTTTCAAAAGTTTCTTTTCTTTTGTAGATTTTAAAGCCTAGGCCATGGCAGAGTGCCCCCTTGCCCCATATCCAGAACTCCCACCTAAACTAAAGCATTGCATTTCTCCTTACAACTTTTACGCCTCTCCCTGTTTTCTTGCTCTGATCATTCTGATTTCTTATCTAACCCTGTTCCTTCCCTCTCTCCTCCTTTCATTCTTTTCTTTCATTTCCCACTCACTATACAGGTCCTTTCTTACCAGCTGGTCCTGAGTTTCCCAAATACACATACGCACTTAAGTCCGTGCACAGACACACACATACATACACTGACACAAATAAATAAATAAATAAAAAGGTCAGTGAGCAGAGCAGCAATAACCCCTAAAACAGTACTATCAGAGGGACATGATTGATCAATTGAATTCCATAGCGGCTGAAAAATGTGGGATTAAGTAGTGTATTATACGCACAATGAGTTGAGGCATGATGTTCATTTCAAGTTCATTTCGCCAGCCCTCTGCCACCAGATCAGGCAATCAATAGGGGCAGCAGATATCATATATCACCTCTCTCCGTGCTAGGGAGAGAGCACCATAATCTCTCGCAAATTTAGAGTGACAGATTTGTCAAGATCTGAAGGGCCCCTGAATAAATGAAGGAAAAGAGACTCCTACAGCGACTTGAGAAAGCTGTGGTTTCAGCTTCTTCACACAAAGGCATGGCCTGTGTGCACACAGGAGGTACGCGTGCACAGGGCTCGGCAGGCAGGCAGGAGTTGCAAATACTGTGTATGTGTGCACTAATCTGTGTAACCACCCAGGGCAACTCACTAAGAGTAAAATCTGATTTAATGACAGTCAATGGAAGTTTTACCATATACGCGAACACCCCTCCACTCACACCAAACACTGCGCACAGTGTTTCCTTCCTTGAAAATCAAGTATAGCCTAAACCACCCGCTGCAGACAAACAGCTGCTCAGGCATGTACGGTGATGCTGAATCTAAAGAATACCAGAATAATGACCTACTGCAAAAATACCCACATGTATTAGCATCATGGTGTGCACAGTCGTGCACATTGACTGACACACGTAGAAAAATCCTCAAAGGCAAACAACTTCACAGGCTGCAGACAGGTTGAAAAAAGTGCTGAGACAGAAGCACCTTTTTTTTTTTTCCCTGAGGCTGGACCCAGGAGTTCTGTGCCAGCTTTCTGCAGGGAGGACCAGAGAGAAGCGCCTACTGGAATTGGGAGCATGAGCCTCAAGCTACCCTAGTCCTCCCAAAAGCCACCCCCTGCAGTAACAGCCGTCCATCTAAATCACGAAGACTGCACTGACAAACACAATATTGTGCACTCTGCCAAGCCTTGTCTTTGCTTTGTTTTCTCTTAGTCAAATCTGTCATGAACTCCAGCTTTCAGGAACTTGAGAGTTTTCCCTTGTGCAAAAAATCTCAAGGAGAGGAGAAAATGCCAGGGATCAGTGCCAGAGAACAGCCCTGCTCTGGGTAGTGGTGGAAAAGAGAGAAGGGGCTGCTTGAGGGAAGGCTGCTGGCTGGGACAAATCAATATGTAATATTTTCTATGGTCTTGCGAGTGGTACTGTACTACGTTACTGTATATAATGTACTATTGATTATATCATATCATATAATCACCTATAAACGGATATATCTCATAGCCAGAAGGCAGCAGGCTCAGTTATAACTCTGGGCCACCAGCTGGGCGTTAACTGTGCCAGGAAAATACCCATCTTGGCATCACTCACGATCTAAAAGATGAAGTGGCAAAGTGGCATGGTTCTGGCTGTTGCACAGTGAATGCCACTCCAGGCTCCTGGGAGTATCATCTGCCCATGAGTACCCTCACAATCCCATGGCGGAGGGAAAAGGTCTATACAGATCCCCCAACCACTTTCTTGATAGACAGCAAGTTTCTAAGATTCACAACTTGGAAACCACTAAGAAAGGCTGAAGTATGAGGAACAATAGTGTAAAAGTAGGAAGGTAATTGCAGCATAAGAGGGAGGACCTGATTTGAAGTTAGGCACGGTGATAAGACTGTCTGATGAAGCACACTAGGCAGAGATCACCATGGAGGGTATGGAGGTATATAAGCATGGAAGAGACAGGAGACAGCCTCACCAAAGTTAGGCTGAGAGGTGACAGCAGAAAGATACTCAGCACAGTTGGAGAAAATTATAATGAGCAGACTTGCCTCAGATGAGATGAGGAATTATGACAAAGGAAGATTCACTTCAGCTGGGACAGGAGGTTATAACAGACAGACTCACCTTGGATGTGACAGATGCTAATAGCAGGAGACTCACTCACTTCAGATAAAAAGGGGTTATAACCGAGATAAATGCACCTCATCTGAGTTGGGGGATAACAGGGGAAAAAAAACACAACAAAACACCACAACCCAACAGGTGGGTGATAAGATGGTCTATCACAGGGAAAGATTCACTTCGGATGGGGCAGGGCATTTATAATGGACTCACCTCAGAGGGAATGAGTTGGCTGTAAGAGACGGGGAATAGCACAACAGAGATAGAGACACCTGGAACGTGACAGGAGGCACTGCAGTGAGACTGGACTGTGTCAGAGTGCTGCTGCAGGAACAGAGAGGAACTTCTGGCAAGGCTTCTACCAGAAAAAGGCTTTTTTCCTAGTAAAAACAAGGGAATATCAGGAAGACCAATTCCCACTGAGTAGGACTAGTCTTTGTAATACAGTAATTAATTTTGGATAGAAAGGGGGACTGACACAGATGAAGATGCATCTCATTTTGAAGAGATATGAGTTGTGATAAATCTTGAGCTACATCAACGTATGTTGGATGGGACAAACATTCCACAGGGAAGAGACTTGTCTCTGGTGAAACGTGAAGTCAGAAACAGGATCATTTCTGTTATCTGAGGGGGATGAAAGACTCATCTGGGGTATGACAAGACAAGATCAGATGAGAAGGAAATTGTAAGAGAGATGTAACTTTTATTGGAACCAGGGAGCTACAACAGAGACTGACTCCCAAGCTGTAGGAGAGCCCTTCCTTCATTCCAGGCTTCCTCAGCCCTCTCCAGTACAGGTCCATACTCAGCACTCTGTTTTTCCTGTGAGCTGCCTCTCCAGTAGCCTTCTAGCGATGCTAATCGCTGTGCTTTGCTCCCATTTTATGCTCAGTGATGGAGATTTGGCAATTTTTAACACTGAAAATCAGCGGAACTGAAACTCATCTCTGAGCCGAGCACCATTCTCCACAGCCTCATTCACCCAGGGCAGGAGAGTCCCATGGAGCCTGCGGGAGCAGCCTGGCCACTCCAGCAGACAGGAGGGGGCTTCCCTTGGGTCCCCACAGCCTCCCTTTCCCACAGGAGTGGCACAGATCCCTGGGTGGAGGCAGAGGGCCCTGCTCTTTCCCACTCTGTCCTTGTCCCACATCCCTTGCTGATCCAAGCCAGGGTGGTGCTAACTCCCTGTTTTCTCTGTCTGTGCCCTGCAGATGTATCCGAGGGCTCAGTTCCCAATGGAGATTCCCAGAGCAGCGTGGACAGTTTGCGGAAACACCTTCGTGGCGACACTTTCACCCAGCAGCAGCTGGAAGCTTTAGATCGAGTTTTTGAGCGTCCTTCTTACCCTGACGTCTTTCAAACATCAGAGCACATCAAATCTGAGCAGGTGAGGGCCCAGCCTGGTAATGGAGTCCCACAGGCGCCCATAGAATGATGGCAGGGAGATTCCCTCACTGAAATCACTCTCCCCCTCTTCACCCCTTGTTCTTACACTGACCTGTTATTGCACATACATTACACTTACATTTTACAGCACTTTCTAGTTGTAAATAGATCACTGTGCTGACGCACGTGCATACACAAGCTCTACCTCCTCTCGTGAACTTGCTGTATACACACACACTGTGCTCTCCCTAAATCCCCATGTCTGCCTTTCTCTCTGCACACACACCTGCGGGGATGTGGTCCTGTTCTTGCCATGAATACGCAGACACTGCCATGTGTGTACACCGACACACAGCACGGCACGGAAACTCCTTCACTCTCAGGTCACGCTGGTGACCAGCAAGCCACAGTGTCGGGCTTTAACACAGCATTTGCCTTCATGGTCCAAAGCTGAGAATTGACTCCCATCTCCAACCTAGTTTTCTGCACTTCTGCAGCTCTGCTCCCCTTTCCCCTACTCCCCCGCTTCCCCGGCCTTTTATCCCCAAAGCTGTTTGTCTTAATAAAATTAAAATCAAAAGTCTTTTTAAACCGCCCCAAGCCATAAACCAACAAAGGAAGAGAAGGAGAGGCTGGCTGTGGACTCCCTTCATCCCAGAGTCCCTGGGTTTATTACAATGAATAACCTTTATTTACTTTCATTAGACTATTAAGCACCAGCACAGTCATTTTTCCCCCTGAAACTCTGAGCAGGGCCCATAAAGCAAATCCGAAGCCTAATTGAGTTCATTTTAATTTCTCTCCGATCACAGCGAATTACTCTGGTGATAAATCAGGGGGCAGGCTCACCCCCAGTAGAAGGCCTAATTTGCAGCTAATTACAAAACTGATTTCTACAGGAAGATCAATACGAGAAGGAATTGGAAATGACTAGGCAGTCCTAGCCAAGCAGGGACAGGGGCGGGGAGGGGGCAGCGTGCGGAGAGCCCGCTGGAGGAGGGGGAGTTGTGGGGAGGGGGTTGGGGAAGCGCATGGAAAAAAACGGAGCAGAAAGAGCAGAAAATCAGTTTTAATTTAACGTAATATTAATCAGAGCAACTTTTCCTGCTGTTTTGTAGCCTTCCCGGTTTCTCCAGCTCCCGCGTCTGGTCCGGAGGCTGCCACAATAAAAAGGCAATTACCAGAGCCTTTCGGACAGGACACCCTTTCAGATTCAATGGCTCTCCCCCTCCCACCCTTCTGTTAGCCATGTGGCTCCCCCCTCCCCAATTTCATACCCCAATGCACAGTGACAGAGGCAGGGGATGAGGCTTCTTTGTTTGTTTTTAAAGAGCTAGGACA